>CAJUYI010005258.1:0-16129 GCA_910591695.1 Galerucella pusilla
AATAATAATACTTTATCTGATGTTCAGCGATTTTATTATTTAGAATCCTCCCTTAAGGGTGAGCCAAAACATTTAATTGCATCCTTAACACCTACTGATGCAAATTATGGTATCGCCTGGGATCTTTTAAAAAAACGATATGAAAATAAAAAAATTATTATTAATTCACATTTGAAAGAAATAATGGAGTTACCCACGTTGGTCAAAGAATCGCACACATCGTTACGGCATTTATCAAATTCGTTTTTCAAAAATTATCGTTCTTTGGAGTCTTTGGGCGAAAATGTCCACCAATGGAATACAATTTTAATTTACATTGTTGTTTCAAAATTGGATTTTTGTACTAAACGCGAATGGGAAATTCATTGTAAATCTCTGGATTCTCCAAAAATGGAAGATTTTAATGAGTTTTTGATGCAAAGATGTCAAATTTTGGAGACATTGGATATTAAAATGTCTTCAAACTCGAAAAGAACTAATGAGTCAAAATCATTTGTTTCCTCTGAAGCAACTTATCGTCCCAAATGCCCTTTTTGTAAGGCAGCTCATTTCATTTACCTATGCGATAAATTTAAACAACTATCCGTTTCAGACCGTTTAGATAAGGTTAGAAAAATGAATTTATGCACAAATTGTCTTCGATATGGGCACAAACCTTCAGACTGTCGTTCATCTAGTTGTAAAAAATGCCATCAAAAGCATGCAACCTTGCTCCATCGACCCCAAGAAGTCTCAACTACAAGTTCCAATCGCCAACATTCGAGTAGTAATCACAGTTCTCTTCAGACTCGTTCTCCAGAAAATTATGTTACAGGATTCGAGAATTCGAATTCGGAAAATATAAATGGATCATATGTGGAATCAGAAGAAAGGCCAATAACATCTGTTACTTGTCAAAATTCCACAAATTCCTTTACTTTATTATCTACAGCTATCGTTAACGTTTATGATGCAGATAAAAACATTATACCTTGTAGGGTATTACTCGATTCTGCTTCACAATCAAATTTTGTGACCTCTGCCATGTTGAAAAAATTAAATTTACAAACTGTGAAGGTTAATGTTCCTATTATAGGGATAAATCAAATTAAGACTAAGATATCACGTCGAGTCAATATTTCATTAGCGTCTCAACATTCTGGTTATAAGTCCAGATTAAATTTTCTCGTATTACCTTCTATAACGGAATTTTCTCCTCAAAACTATTTTGATTTATCAAAATTGAATATCCCCTCAGAATTATCTTTAGCAGATCCTAAATTTAATATTCCAACGGAGATAGATATGCTTTTGGGCTGCGAAGTGTTCTATGAGCTTCTTTGTATCGGGCAAATTAAATTGGGTAAAAATTATCCAATTTTGCAAAAAACCCTACTTGGTTGGATAGTAAGTGGGAATGTCCCAAACGCTCAAGGAACGCACAAGGTTGATGCAATGTTATCAAACTGCTTTGTTAGTCAAGAAAGTTCTTTAGATAACATCTTGGAGAAATTTTGGACGGTAGAAGAAGTAAAATCAAATTTGCGCACAATAATGTCTAAGGAGGAGATGGACTGTGAAAATCATTTTCAACAAAATACATTTAGAAATGAAGTTGGTAGATTCGTCGTAAAGCTCCCATTAAAAGATAATTTCAATGACTTGGGTGATTCTGAACAATCTGCTCTTAACAGATTATATTCTCTCGAAAAGCGACTATCAAGAAACCCAGAACTTGGAAGGTCCTATAGGGCATTCATGCAGGAATATAATGAGCTTGGACACATGTCTGAAATATCTCGAGATCATGTTTCAAAAACTCCCATATACTATATTCCCCATCACAGAGCGTTGAAAAACCTGATAGCTCCACCACAAAGCTAAGGGTTGTTTTTGACGCTGCTTGCAAATCTTCTACAAATTTATCTTTAAATAATGTACTTAAGGTTGCCCCTACAATTCAAGATGACTTATTCTCGATTGTTATTCGCTTTAGACAACATAATTTCGTTATAATAGGTGATTTAAAAAAAATGTATCGCCAAATATTAATCCATAAGGATGAAAGAGATTTACAAAGAATAGTTTGGCGTAACTCACCATGTGAAGAAGTGAAGCATTTTCAGTTGAATACTGTTACATATGGCACGGCTTCAGCCTCTTTTCTTGCCACTAGTTGTTTGTCAGAAATTTCATCAATTATTGAAAAAGAATTCCCACTTGAGAGTAACGTAATATCAAGGGATTTTTATGTTGATGATATTTTAACGGGATCATCAGATATCAATTCACTAATAAATATGAGACGTAATCTTTGTAAAACTTTTTCGAAATTTGGATTTGAATTGAGAAAATTCCAATCTAATGATCGTAAAGTTCTTGATGATATCCAGCAGGAGTATCTTGAAGGTAACGAATACGCAATTTCGGATGACTTAAGTGTCAAAACACTTGGGATATCTTGGATCCCTAGATCAGACAAATTTGAGTATAACTCTAAAAATATTGTCCCAAATCAGGAAACGGTATCTAAAAGAACTATACTTTCGTTTGTAGCAAAAATTTTTGACCCCCTAGGCATATTAGGGCCCCTCTCTATTCGAGCAAAACTAATCATTCAAAAGCTATGGCAATTAAAAATCGATTGGGATGAAAGCATCCCACAGCAACTTTTTTCAGAATGGCTGGATTTGAAAAATGAAATATCTCGTGTTGGTTTAATGCAAATTCCCCGACATGTATTAGTCCAACAACCAAAAGTTATTCAATTGCACGGGTTTTCAGATGCAAGCGAAAAAGCATATGCATGTTGTATCTATGTACGTTCTATAAACATAGATAATACTATCGAGAGCCATTTATTATGCGCTAAGTCTCGAGTAAGTCCGCTAAAATCCCCCTCTTTGCCTCGTCTAGAACTCTTAGGAGCAGTATTATTGACCAAACTTATCTTAAAAAGTAAAGAAGCTTTAAATATTCATATAGATCAAACGTTTTTGTGGTCAGATTCCACAATTGTGCTTTCCTGGATCGCAGCTGAACCCAGATGTTGGAAAACATTTGTGGCTAACCGGGTTGCTGAAATTCAACGACTAACGCATATTGAAGATTGGAATTATATTTCATCAGAACAAAATCCTGCTGACATAATCTCCCGTGGAGCCAGTATAGGGCTTTTGGTCAGTTCTAAGTTGTGGCTTCATGGACCCAGCTTTCTTAGGGAGTACAATGATTGGCCTCATAATTCAAATATTTGTAACTTTTCACGATCAAATAATAATAATATTCCCGAATTCAAACTACAAAAGGGAGTATCATGTGTAGCACAAATCGACTTGAATTTAGATATTCTTGAGCAATTTTCGAGCCTAAATAAATTACTTAGGGCATTGACGTACTGCTTAAGATTTTTTAACAATCTCAAGGTTTCAAAGGAGTATCGAAAACATGGAAAACTGAGTTCCTCTGAAATCCAGCAAACAGAGTTATTTTTAGTGAAGTTAATTCAACTTCAATGCTTTTCATCAGAACTTTACGAGCTTAAGCATAAAAATAATATTTCTATTAGGAGCAAACTCAAGTCTTTGTCGCCTTTCATTGACGAGCATGGTATCATACGGATCGGCGGTAGATTAAAACTCTTAAGCTTCCCGTACGACGTAAAACATCCCATTCTTCTTCCTGCTAAACATGTCTTTACGCAGCTTATCATTGATTGTGAACATAAACGTACACTACATTCTGGTCTTCAGGGTACGCTATCGCACGTCAGGCAGAGATATTGGCCGCTCAATGGCAAACAAGTTGTGAAATCGTACATTAGAAAATGTGTAATTTGCTTTAAAACCAAACCAAAAATAGTTTTTCCAAAAATGGGTGATTTACCCAAGCTTCGTATTACTCCGTCCCGTCCATTTTTATCGGTTGCTGTGGACTACGCAGGTCCATTTGAATTGAGAGACAGCAAAGCTAGGTCAAACAAAGTGATCAAAGGTTATGTATGCATTTTTGTTTGTTTTGTGTCTAAAGCTGTTCACATTGAAGTAATCTGCGATCTGACGAGTGATGGTTTTTTAAGCCTATTGAAGAGGTTTGTTTCAAGAAGAGGGTTTTGCACACGTATCTACAGCGATAATGCTACGAATTTTGTAGGTTCAAACAATGAATTAATCTCAATCCAAAGGTTAACTGAATCTGGTAATTTCCAAAATTATTTAACGTCGTCCAATATAGAATGGCGATTCATGCCTGCGAAGTCTCCACATTTTGGTGGGCTTCATGAAGCCGCGGTAAAATCTTGTAAGCATCATTTAAAACGTATTTTAAATAATTTTCGCCCACATTACGAAGAGTTTTATACTCTAACCACTCAAATTGAGGCAATTTTGAACTCAAGACCGCTTGTCCCTCTTTCCTCCGATCCCAACGACCTACAAGCGATCACTCCGGCTCATTTTTTGATTGGTCAAGAGCTCACGGCCTTACCTGAGAAAAATTTATTAGAAGATAAGGTCAATTTCGTTAGAAGATACCGACATCTTCAGCTTATGGGACAACACTATTGGTCACGCTGGAGTAAGGAGTATATTCATTACCTTCAGCAACGAACGAAGTGGCAATTTGATAGCAGTGCTGCTGGGATTGATGTTGGAGCATTAGTTCTAGTTAAAGAAGATCCCGTCCCTCCGATGTGCTGGCCTTTGGGTAGAATATTGGAGCTTCACCCAGGAAGGGACGGTGTTGTTCGTGTGGTATCATTAAAAATGAGAAATGGCACATTTAAGAGAGCAGTTACAAAGATTGCCGTGCTGCCAATTGACTAAAGTGAAATGAATGTTGTCCATGTTTATATATTATTTTAACGACATTTTGTAAAGTATAATTAAGTGTTAATGTTGAAATTCAAAGCCTAGTCTTTCAAGAGGGCCAAATATGTTAAGTTTCATTATTAGATTTATAGAATTATAATCATGTATGTAATGCGGCTGTCTAATTGACATTACTAATTTCGCTGCTTGTCTAACGCATATAATTTTTAAAATATATATTTAGTTAAATATTCGCAAGTGGTGTTTCTTTCACTCAATTAAGAGGAAAACCCCAACATATTATTTTAAAATGGATTTATATGATCTTCCAAAATTTGAATCTTCCGATCAAGAAGATATGGTTCCGCTATGAAGGAAACCAAAAACTATACGTGAAAGATAACTACTCAAATTCTTTCTAAATTATCAATTTTTTTAAAATTCGTTATTGTAGGATCAACTACTTCGAAACCTTAGATGACGATGAGTTTGTGGCCAGATTTAGGTGAGAAAGAGCAAATCAGAGAAGAAATATCTACTAGCTAGCTACAACGCGTTCGTTTTTTTATATGTATATTCACTACAAATAAAAATAAAAGTTCATGCCTCCAAATCCAAATGTTAAACTAGTGCAAACAACCTGCGTTTATGTCACTTTTTGAGGTTATTCGTAGAGTAACCATGGAGTAACCGACATATCTGTCTGTTCGGCGACGGAATAGTTTATTGTAGACTTTCCGAGTATCCTATTCCATGGTTAAACTTATACCTGCTTTGTAAAACCCTAGAATACATCTTATACCAAGAGTAGGCTTACTCTTAGTTTATACCACTATTGTAAAACCGTCCCTAAGGATCGCTTACCGAGTATGAGATCACAAAAATGCCTACAGCAGGTGCCATCTTGTGAAAACGTTTCTGGTCAATATCTCGGGAAATTTGTACTTAAGAAAAGGTCATTAAGAATATTATTGTGGAGATTTAAATTTCGCTCCTTTTCTTTTCCGTAAAATTTTTTTGTAGAACTTACCGTTTACGATTTATGGCCCCTTTAATTCACCGGTTCTTATATCTCTCATTGTATTTGTCAACAATTTACAGCAGGATGTAAGTATGTAAACTCAGATGATATTCACCGATACCTAAGTTTTCTTCTACCTTAGTTCCTGAGGAAAGGTTAGTAGGTCATTCAACCTATTTCAAAGAGAAATATGTACAGGGTGTTTCTATTCTAGCCAGTAGACTCCTAGGTGCTGTGCCCTAGAGTCCATACCACAGAATCTACATTCGTCCTCCTCCACTATTTTGTTCTCAACTGGTTGTCTAAGCCCTACACCTATCCCAGTTTCTTCTATTGCTCCTGAACCGTCTGTATATGGCATTCTTTGTAAATTTAAGAATGGTAGTTTTATCCCAATCCTGATTTCTAAGAAGCTAGCAGATGTTTTTGGAACCTTAGGTTCTTTACGTCAGGTTATGTTTGAGAAACCGGGGGTCGCGACCACAGACATATAAAAAACAATAGACAGAGCTATTCATTCATAAAATACGAAATGTTTATACTCCAACATTGTTATGATCAGGGGCGGTGAAGAGGCAAAGCATATGACCATTGTTGGAATATGGCGGCCGACAGATAAACACCATAGACGGAGAAATAACGGGGGCGAATGATTGAATAGACTCAATTCGGGAATTTTTTCACAATATCTTCTGTAAGTTCCTTGCGGCATTACTTATTCTTTTTTCTTATTCTTTTTCACAATATTTTCGATTTTTTAAATTAAAACTTAATAAACAACTGTGCAACAAAAATTAGTATAGATATCAAAATTTGTTACTACTGATAAAAAAATTCAATTTATCTATCACATTGAAATATTTACTGCTCAAAGGAGAATGTTACACATTTTAATTTTTTAAAACAACTTCAAAATTGTCAGTAAAAGTAATGTATGTTGTAGTTTATATTAATTTTGCTCTTCTAGGTAATACAAATTCTTGTGAGGTTTATGAAATAAAAATAATTACAAATTAATACATATTTATTTTACAAGTAGTTACATCGTCAAAGTTAAGTCATTGATTGCGAAATAAGGAACTGCATCTCTCCTTAACATTTTTGTTCCATTGGTCCTTTGTGTAAATTCATTTTCTTCAAAATGATCAGAACATACTTCTGGCCTCTTTGGTAATTTTTTATCTGGTTGGAATCCAAGTATTTCCATCCAGGTATTTCTTCGAGCTTGGCTTACCGGAAAACTAGAAGAAATCATTGGAAAATTATAGGTACACAACAGTGGCTAGCTGTTTACCTATTTTTTACTACTAACTAGGATTTCTGAAGATAATGGTGTTGTAGTAGAGGTATTGTGATATGAGGTAAAACCACCAGTAAATTGTAAATTATAGCTAGGAATAAAAGTACATGATTCCTAGCACCTATACAAAATGCAACAGCAACCTATTAGGTACAGTAAGTAGTCGCCTATCAAAGCAAGCCTCACATGAAGTTTTTAATACCTCAAAACTCTCAGTCTATCCAAATTCCTGAACTACTTGTCTAATGCTTCCTACAGGTAAGCATTATAGACATTTTTTTTATATATATAATGAAATGATATTGGAATATGGCGGCTGCTTGTTGGGGTATTTTGCTAGCGGTGTTGTCGGACTTCGCAAAATTTTAAAAGATGAGCGGAAAATTATACTATACTAGCTTGTATGTAAAATAAAATTTAAGAGATTCAAACTCAACAAATAACAAATTTCCACACATATTTACATGCAAAAATATATGTATGCAAAAATATATTCTGTTTGTAGAGAAATATTAAATAATAGTATCAAACATGAAGTATCAAAAGTAATTTTATATTATTCATCTGACAACGCTGCGTTACTACAAAATAATTTGTAGTAAAGTAAGAATTAATGTTGGCACATACACATTTTGTAAACAACTCTGTCTATTGTTTTTTATATGTCTGTGGTCGCGACGCAAAAGATCTGACCGTTACGTTACGTTATATTACGTTGCTTCGTTATGTGCTTTGCTTGCGTGCGTGTGCTCTCTCCTGAGTCTCTCTCTCGCTTATGAAGCAGCGATTCATATGCTTCGACCGGGAATCGAATCCGGGCCGCCCGCGTGGAAGGCGAGCATTCTACCACTGAACCACCGATGCTATATTAAAATTCTATGCAAAGCTGGTATTCGCAGTGCTGGTGATCTACTTGAATTTGTTCGGATACATTTTTACTATTATTACCATAATTTTTTTTGCGCGATTGATCTTTTTTGTTTATTTACAGCATCGGTTGTCGGGACGGTAGGTTGTGTTTACTGGTTTCCAAGTTTAACACGTTGGTAAGTGATTTACTTACCGTTCAGACGTCGGAAAGTAATAAATAGCATAAAAACAATTTCACCAAAATGCAAAATTTATTTTAAACTGATCGAGAAGTATAAATGTCACTTTTGACTTTTCGTTCATTTCGAAGAAATTTAAATTATTTTATTCAGAATTTATTTCAATACGATCGCGCAAAAAATTGTATAAGCATCTCGAACGTTAAGGGTAATTACAACGTTTGCATGTAGATTCCTCTCGTAAAATTGGACAAAATGATATGAGGATTAAGGGGCTTAGCACATTTATTTTTCGAAATACAGGGTGTTGAAATTTTGAAAACTTGAATGTTTTAACTCGATAACTTTAAAATGGATAGATAAATTGATTTGACATTTGGCAGGTTGTTTTTAAATGTAAAAGGGCATATTTTCATAGAAATAGTAGTTTGTGCAGCTAGTGTGGATATGATGGCCATATCGCACGAGGACGAAGTTTGAGCACGACGCCGTAGGCGGAGTGCTCAATCGTTCGAGTGCGATAAAGACAATCCACACGAATCAAACAGCATATTTTTTCTACGACCCACTTAAGAAAAAATCTAGAAAATAAAAATTTCTATAAACTGTAATATAACTTCAAATTGAAAATTCAACAATTCAATTTTATGTTTCCACTAATTTTTTTGTGGTGAACGTACAGTTCTTGAATGTCCAATTTGTATAATGCTACGGTTTCCCTTTTTAAATATACGATGCTGTTATAAGTAGATGTTGCCAGTCGGACTCCCTCATGAAGGGTACCGTACCATTATCTATGATAATGAATATTCTGCTAAATATTTCAAACGTCTACCTGTTGTCGTTATTAATATCAAGCAGAATAATTATTTGGAAATAAAATTAACAATAAAAAAAACTTCTTCACGGGGAATCGAACCCGGGTCTACCGCGTGAGAGTCTGGTTTGCTTACTACTCGACCACCGAGGAAAATGCAAATCGTTTGTTTATAACGTCAGATGTATTACACAAATTTTGCTTAAAGGGAACTAAAGTTCCTACCGTGTGTCCCGCGACCCGTTCTACCTTTTTTTAATAGTTTCCTCTTTACTTTCACAGCAGGATAGAGTTACTCCAATTATTGTCTATCTAGATAAATGATTGATTATGTACCTATGTAATTTTTTGTGTATTAATATCATAGAGATACTACAAATAGAGGCAACAAGTAAGCTTCGAACCCGTCAGCATATAAGAGAGGATCGTCTGTCTCTTTCTCTCTTACCGGAGTTCAGGACATTTCCACTTACAGAGCGCCCTATGGCTTGTTGCCTCTATATGTAGTCTATATGATTAATATATACTAAAATTATTATCATTCCGATTGTTTATCCATAGCTCATAGCTTTGCGCCTAAAGGGGCTGTGATTTTAATCCATCTGCGTGTAGCTACTTACGTATTTCGAAGGTAATGTCAAAGGACCTTATTAAAATATTTATCAACATTCACTAACCGCCAAGGAGCTTATTTTGTACTTGTATCACCGGTATTAGGATCTTCGGATATAAATTTTTAATTGATAGTCTAGTTGGTTTGAGGAAAGTAGTGGAGCTTGAATTGTTGAATTGCTTGCTGTAATATTTGGATGTGGTTAATTTTGGTTGAAAAGAATTTCTAGGGTGGTATAGGTGAAATACTTTATTATTAGGAGGTTACATGAGGATTACTGGTTGGGTCATTTTACTCTCAAATGTATATTGAAAGATTTGAAAGACAATAGGTTAAATTTAACACATGAACCAAACTCCAAACTTAGTATTTTACAACATTTATGAAATTTTTTAATGAAGGTATTCTGCAGCTGCTTCTCTTTTTATTGTTTTAACCTTGTCAATCCAAAAAATACGCGCTATTTAAACATCGAAATTTAAGATCACAAAATTACTGAGATGCTGGAAAAAAACACTTTCTCTTTGTTTTTTGTTTAAAACCCATGTCTCACAGCTATACAATATCGTAGGCTTCAATATAGTACTGTACAATATTAGTTTTGATTTCCTTGACAGATGCTTTGACCGGACTAGGTGATTTATTGCTCCTGCACTTTTGTTAGCTTTCATGATTCTATTTTTAATTTCCTTCTCCTGACTACAATCACTATTTAACAGGGTTCCTAGATATATAAACTCTTCCACATATACAAATTCGATGATTGCTCTTTGGGTTTCTACTCTAAATTTGTCATTTGTTGTTTGGTTTCCGAGTCTCATCAGCTTACTTTTCCGTTCGTTTATTGTAAGTCCCATTTTAGCGGCCGCTTCTATTGAATTCTTTGTTATTTCACCCAAATCCTTCTCTGTTCTTGAAATTGTAGTTTTGATGAGAGTCATCTTCACAAGATTCACCAATTTTCTTGGGATCTCGAACTCATTCAAAGCCTTTAACAGGTTACTTCTGGAGATAGAATCATATGCCTGCTTGAAATCAAGGAAAAGTACTAGTACTGGTATTTTGTACTCATAGCATGATGTTAAAATTTCCTTCATTATAAATATCTGATCTGTCGTTCCTCTCCCTTTTCTGAAACCAGCTTGGTATTCTCCTATTACTTTTTTTGAGATCGGATCTAGTCTTTTCTTAATCATAATAGCTAGGACCTTATAAACGACATCTAATAAGGACATTCCCCTGTTATTATAACTATCAGTTGCATCTCCTTTTTTAGAATAGGTATTATCAGAGAATGGTTCCAATTTTTGGGCATCCTTTCTTTTTTCCATATTTCCAGTATTAATTCGTAAATTTGTTGTTTCAGTTCTTCACCGGCATATTTAATATTTTCTGCTGGAATTCTGTTGATACCAGGGCATTTGTTGTTCTTGAGTTGAGCTATTATTCCTGTCTAGTTGGTTCTGGAACTTTTATGTTTATGCACCCGTAATCTACTTCTTGTATGTTTTCTACTCCATCTGTGTTTAGCGTTTGTTCAAAATATTCCTTCCACCTCGCTCTTATCTCACTATTTTCACCTATCAATTTCCCTTCCGCATCTTTCATATAAACTGCCTGGTTTGGTGTTCGTTTCTCTTTTTTTACTTCTCTGTAGAAGTTTCGTATCTCTTTCTTTTGATAGTAATTTTCAATTTCTCTAGTTTTCTGTTCCCTTTCCTCTATTTTTCTTTGTCTGCATACTTTCTTTGCTTTTCGTCTTTGTTCATTATATGCCTTTTTGTCTTCTGTATTCCCAGTGTGTATTGCTTGAATTCTCAATTTATTTCTTTCCTCTATTTCTATTGCACATTTGCCAGTCCACCATTTCTTTCTCCTTGAATTTTGTTTTTTGGGAATAATTTTTTTGGTTGTATGTTGTATTACTCCTTCCATTTTTTCCCACCTCTCATCTATACTTTGCAGGTTTTCTTGATTACGCATTTGGCATCCTCGAGTTATTTCTGCTTCATATCTTTCCTGAATTTCCGGGTTCTGTAAAGATTCCATATTGTTCTCTATTTTTTTGTAATTATTGGTTTTTTCTTCACTTGGGACTTTTTAATTTCCATTTCTATTTTCACCACGGATTGGTCTGAATTAATGTCAGCTCCTCTACATGACCTCACATTTTTTATTATTTTACAATACTTCTTATCTATTATAACATGATCTATTTGATTTGCGTAAGTTCCATCGGGAGATATCCATGTCCCTTTATAGATATCCTTTCGCTTAAAGTATGTGCTCATAATTTTCATTTGATGTTCTGAGGCGAAATCTATTAATCTTATACCATTGTTGTTACTTTCTGAGTGCTTACTTCCGCTGCCTACTATGTTTTTATACAATGGCTCCCTCCCTACTTTTGCATTTGCATCCCCTAATATTATTCTGATGGTACTTCTGCTTAATTCATTACAGGTTTCTTCAAGTTTTTCGTAAAGCAAGTCTTTGTATTCGTCAGTTTCTTCTCCTGTTGGAGCATATATATTCAGGAATGATATATTTATTTCACTCTTTATTATCAAGTAGCATAATCTCTCTGATGTCGGCACAAACTTGCTCTCTGCTTGGCTAATTAATCGTCCTTTTCATTGCCTTTTATTGCCTTTTATTGCTTGGTACCCAGTCTAGGGTCACTCTATTATGACTACCTAGTGTGTTGAGGGCCTTGCGACACTCCCACACACCATTTGTCGTTATCCGATATAAGCGTATCGCCTTTAGTGCTGCTTGGCTGTCGGAGTAGACGACGATTCTTTGGCTATCCACCTCCCGTCTAATCAAGTCTTCTGCACAGCATTGCAGCGCCGTTGCCTCTGCCTAAAAGACAGTAGCATGTTTGACTGGGATTAGGGAGATTGTGATCTTCTCTTGTACCCCACATATTTCGGCACATTCTCCAGAGTTTGTTTTAGAGCCATAATCAGTTGAGATTCGCTGTTATAGGAGGCCCTGCTTCTCAATAAACTTTTGTTCTCCATTTTGATTTGAATGAATAGAACATGCTATCTTCATCCAGCTTTCTGAATTCTGCCAGTCATCAGATGACAACGGGATACAGGATGACAACACCATAGAACTACCCTGGATTACACTTGGTATTGCTCTATTGCAGCTAGCGTACTATGACAGACTCTGACAATCTATTGCACTACATTTGTCAAACATAAACTATTTTGGGAAATATGTCAAAATTGTAAAATCATCCATTTCTTACCATCATCATCTCAAAATTCAAGTAACACAATGACTCACATAATATTCAATACATAATGCCTGGGGGAGAAATAGTCCAAATTCACATTGGTCAAGCTGGTGTTCAAGTAGCAAACGCTTGTTGGGAACTATATTGCCTAGAACATGGAATCAGAGTAGATGGAACGTTATACGATCAAAATTATTCAGATAATAGCTACAGCCCATTTTTCAGTCTTTCAGGTACCGGTCAAGCAGTTCCACGAGTTGTTATGATAGATCTTGAACCTACAGTAATTGACGAAATTCGAACTGGGTATTATAGACATCTTTTTCATCCCGATGGACTTCTTACTGGTAAAGAGGATGCTGCAAATAATTATGCACGTGGAAAATATGGAGTTGGTGCAGAAATGCTAGATTTGGCATTAGATAGAACAAGATTGGTTGTAGAAGACTGTGGTAATATGCAGGTGAGTTTTTTTGGTCAAGCCTTTTTAATTTTTGGATTATAATAGGCACCAAATTCGTTATTCTATGCAACAATTTCTTTTTCAAAATTTCAAGATAAGTTTAAATTTTTTTTTAAATTAACCTACATATTCAAAAAATTGCTGGTTTTTAAGACGGAGAGTTGTCTTCCAGTTTTTGTAAGATGCGCCGTGACATTGGGCATGGAAAATTTCGATTTTTACTCAAAAATCATCATTTTTAAGCGATTTTTTTGCTTAAAAAAATGGGGAGCATTGAGTTGGCCCAAATTTATAACAAACTCAGACCCACAAGAACCTTCTAACATATGGAAAAAAAATTAGGAACCATAGTCCAGTAAATGAAGGAGGAAAAAAGGCAAAGTTAACATAAATTACGCCCTATTTTCATCTTCCGGTTGGAAGTTACATTTGGTACCTCATTAAACATGAGACAAAGTTCTGCATGAAAACGCGTGCGAGGGCGGAGAAAATGGCCCCAAAAGACCAGAAAAATAGGTTTTCAGGGTTTTCAGTCAATATCTCCTAAAATATGGCAGTTAGAGATTTTCGGTTCAGATAAAAATTGAAGTTCAGGTCATTTTCTAGAAAAATGGTCCCCACGATTTTTTTCGCAACATAAATATTTTCTGCGAAAAAATCGGGTTGAAAAACCGGAAATTTTGAGACTTGTGAAATATGCAAGTTTTGTACAAAATTTGAGCTGGGGGGTGTTGGAATGTTGGAAATTCATTATTTTCAATGTTTTGAATTGTGGAAACAATAGTAGATGGCGCCACAACATTTTACAGATTGAGAAAATCCTCGGTGCCATAAATGAGAAACCCTGTAATCAGACACTTTTGATGGATATTCATCTTTCCGAGGGTCTTGTTTTCCTCTCAGCTGAGGCCTCAACATATACTTATTAGGAAAACGGGCTATAAGATTAATTCTAGCGAGATGGACCTCACCAGTGGACCTGAATCTAGCAACAATCAGCTTTGCACATGTGGCAAAAAACTGAAGTTCATTAGGCTTTTGGTGAGGAAAACTGAAAATGCCTCAAGAGTGGAGAATATTTACCCATAATACTCAGCAACAATTTCTTGCAGATTCTCCGCAAACTTTTGCAAATTTTTTTGCAACCAGACTGATTGAGGTTTTTGGAATAACGAGTTATAAACGTTCTCCATGTTTCATTTATTATAGAAAAATATATATTTTTTTATTTATTTATTTATTTATCAACGGGACAACCTAATATAATGATACATAAATAATACATTATAGACTAAAATATTACATAGAAAATTTTTAACAAAAGTACAAGAGATTCGCGAGTTAATTGTCCGTGAATTGATGAAAAAAGTATATAAAAATACATTGCAATTATGATATAAATCTGTTCGTCACCAGTCATCATCTGATTCTTGCTCAAGAACTTCTTCTGGGTCTAGAGCTCCCTCTAGCTCTACCCCGTCAACAACTTCTTCTGAGTCTACAGTTTCCTCTAATTCTACCTCTTGGGATAACATATTATCGCTGTCTTCATAATTCGAACACTGGCGTGACTCACCACAAATAGATGAGCAGACGACACGAGCGCCACGTAGAGCACACGCGCGGCGAACGACGGAGGATCGAAAGTAATAGATTATAGCATATACATTTAGATATACTGGTTTTTCCCCGGGGTATCAAAGGTGTTAAAATGTTATAAATAAAAAGCAGGGAGAAAAAAAAACACCAAAAAAAAGTGCGTTTTTTCCTTGAGCCCGCGTTTTCTAATTTTATTGAAAAATGGACGACTTCGTCAAAAAAAGTAACTACACAATCGAAAGGTAGACATTCTTAGCTTTCAAATGATGTATCATAGAGACCAATCGGATCATGTATAAATTTTGAATTGATGGTTGTTCACAAAATTTCCCCGCGATCCAAAAACAGCAAAAATTTGGGATTCAATAAACAACGATTAGATGAAAATTAAAAAAAATTAGGGTATACAAATTCCAGGGATGACAAAGGACCTTATGAGGACCCATAATCAAGAAAATTTTGAGTAAATTAGTGCAATACAAAAAAAATAGGAACAAATTCCTGGCGAGGTCAAAATTGCCGGGGAGCAGAAAGTTTGACCCGTGTTCCGATAGGGCCAAAAGAGTCAAACGTGACTCAATTCACAGGGTATGATAGCAGCAGAATTCCCCTTTCACCTGAATTTTGAATCATGAGAAAATATGCATTTTTCACAAAGTTATTGAATAATTTGTCCCCCCGCTGATGTGTAAATACACGGACTGTGCTCTCCGGCATACAGCACAGAAGCTCATTATTCGAGGTGCGCTTGGTGCCGTTTTCTCGAAACCGGTCAAATTTTCGAGAAAAATCATAATAACCATTTTTGTAGAAAATTAACTGAACTTCAATTTTTATCTGAACCAAAAATCTCTAACTGCCATATTTTAGGAGATATTGACTGAAAACCTATTTTTC
Organism: Galerucella pusilla; assembly: GCA_910591695.1. NCBI lineage: Eukaryota > Metazoa > Arthropoda > Insecta > Coleoptera > Chrysomelidae > Galerucella > Galerucella pusilla. Next base: position 15,797 of record CAJUYI010005258.1, read on the forward strand.
TGGTCTTTTGGGGCCATTTTCTTCGCCCTCGCACGCGTTTTCATGCAGAACTTTGTCTCATGTTTAATGAGGTACCAAATGCAACTTCCAACCGGAAGATGAAAATAGGGCGTAATTAATGTTAACTTTTTCCCTTTATTTACTGGAATACCAATAAACTTTGGGTATTTTTATTTTCACTTTTAGCTTAGTAGAGAATAATATTAGCTCCTTAACGGAAACAACACATTTATTTTTGTGTAGTTAGTATTTTAATGTTTCTGTCATATTTAATCTATAAAAAAGCACCGAACCAATTAGCCCCCGTAAAAGGGCCATCAATTAACTCTGTAT
>CAJUYI010005259.1:0-16127 GCA_910591695.1 Galerucella pusilla
AGGCGGGCAAGTGCATCGCCCGCTCCCCCGTTTCATCGAAATTCTGGCCAGCGTTTGCAATCAGTTTAATGAATGGTCTCGGCTTAATTAATGAATCTGTCTTGCTAATCTCTTAGACGGAACGGTCTTGAAAACTGAATTGGCCCTCGGAATGGGTAGATTGATAAAGTGATTAATTTTTGTATATTGCAGGAGTGAAATAGATCCTTCGATTTTTAATAAATTGGAATTGAACGTGATTCATACAACTCAGAGCTACGAGTAGGTAACTTAATGTGAAACTGTACAAAGGAGATTGGATCGGAAGATACAGTGATTCTGTATAAGAAAATCTTTTCGAACTATTTATACAGAGTGCTGTGATATTCAACCAAAAAATTTCACAAAGTACCTTCAAAATGCTTCTGACCGTTCAATGTGGCATTAATGAAATGAACTCCAACCAAGCTTAGATCTTATAAAATTATAATTTATGGTTTCCAATGTGGATACTTCATTGAAATCGCGAGAACACTGAGCTAAAAAGTCATACAAACGATGATTTGCAAGGGGTGCTTAAGTACTCTCTACACCGCCTACAATCGACTTATCAAGCCTAAAAATCAAGAGACAAACACCTACATAATTAGTTATCGGAAGAAGTCGGAATCAAATAGTAGTAGCCTTTGCAGCATTTTCATACATCTAAGGTACATTTGACAACATATGGATGTCATCAATGAAAATCTCAAGAAAGAGGGATAAACAATACCACAGGTGGAGAACATTTGTGGAAATCAGCTTGTTGTGCGCTTAGATTCTTGCAGGTTGCCTAGATATTCTCACTAATGGGGAAAGTCAGTAAGACTAGGAGTAGAAAATATGAACTGGAGAGTGAAACACTCACATTCTCTGCTTCTGGGAAAACTCACAAGGGCTCAGACAGAAGAGGAAATAATACAATCATTGGAACTATTGAAATTCCCAATTTATATAAAGAACAAGAAGTTTCTGGAGTGGAAGTTCAAGTGCCTTGGCTGTAGAGCACAACCCAAAACAATGAAAGATCCCATATTAGAAAATGAAATAAGATTTAAAGGCAAAAGATGGATAAGTATACAAGATCTTCGCAAATGCTTTTCTCCATATTATCCCAAAGTCATAAATAAACAAAGTCTAATGTACGTGACAATTTTAATGAACAATGATTGAATGATTGGACACTAGAGAGATAATAATTCATGCAATTGCTAGAAGGCAACAAAAGCATTGCAGTATGTAATGGAATGTTATGGAATTAGTCAAACAACACAAATTATCAATAATCCACAATCTACCTACACCAAAATCAGCAGTATAAAAAGTTTATCCAAACATCTCAAACTTCGCGTTTTATCAGTCCTGTAAAGTATACTTGATCCAACGTAAAGTTTTCAACGAATAAATACCCAGCACTTAAAGACGGACTATCTTTTATATAGTATAAAGTTTCGAGCTGAAGAATCTGTAATTTATGTGCAGACCGAGTTAATTTAGAATGACGTCACGCCTCATTATGTATGCCAACGTGAAGCAATCATTTGATATTGATTGGCATTTTTTACCCCCCCGTGTAAGAAGGAGGAAGAGTACGCTTGCGCCTGATTTTGGTCACGAATGCGGAAATTAATGGTTTTTCAATTTCAGTGACACTTTCACATTCTTCAGAGACGGAATTAGTTTTATATGTGTATATATTAGTCCTGAACCTTAGCTTTTGATATTTTAAGATACAGGAAAAAAAAGGATTCCGTTGTTTTGGAAATTATTTTGAGGACAACTCATTTGTCTCAAGTAATAACTTTTTAGAGGAATTGGCCTTTATATTGAGAACATATACATGCATACTTACCTCTAGCGTTTTTGCAATTTTTTTCTTATCCATCGTATTTGGTCCAATTAGTATAATAATAACTTTAACAAAACCATTTTCGAATATCTTGAAGTATTTAGTGTGACAATAGCTTCAGATGCTACTACATACTTAGAAATGTCAAAGATACTGGATATGTTTTAATTAACCATGGCTAATATTGAGATTAAGATTTATATGGGGTTTGTGTGTTTCTAATACACTTTCTAATTCCACCTTTGCAGATCTATTGGGTGTGTCCTCATGTCTGGACTTGTCTTTATTATTAAACTTTACAGACCAAACTCCAGTTACAGTAGCACACCTGTATTTCGTTAAGCCTACAGTGTCCTATTAGGTAGTTCGTGAATTTTGGCCATGGTTCTTTGGCACCATTCTTAAGAATATTTTCCATCCAGGTATTGATATTTATTTTTTTGCGGCGCCTTAGCTGTTACATTGGAAAAAAGCTGCACATCGTGTATATTCTTGGGTTATTAAATCTGCTTTTTCAATACCATATACGCTTGGCTGTCGGAGTGTGTAGTAATGGTTTTTTCTCATATCTCCTGCCGTATTGCTGTAACTTGACTGGCAAGCACAGTGAGGTTTTTGTCTTGAGCTTTGCTATACATTTATTCCTGGTCTTGCACCTTTTTCGTTTTTGTGTGTGTGTGTGTGTGTGTGTGTGTGTGTGTGTGTGTGTGTGTGTTTGAGAGCCGTTTTGAAGCCAGGAGCACTGCAGCCTGTTGGCTTATTGTACTCTACTCCCACATTTATTCCACCCATCCAGTTATCCCCGTACCTTCGAGTAGACGATATAGGTCCATTGGATGTGTGCCATATACTTCGGGTGGCACATTGGCTTCTCCGAAGATTGTTTGTCTCCTCAAGTCCAGTGCCTCACAGTCAGATAAGATATGGGTTACGGTCTCGGTCTCCATGCCACAAAGTCTGCAGCTGAAGTCCACGTTATATAACCCTATTTTATGCAGGTGATCTTTTACCGGGGTATGACCCGTTAAATAACCTGTAATAATTATTAGCTTATTCCTACTGATATTCAGTAGTTCTTCGGCCCATTTTACACATGTGTCACCTATGAAGGTTTTACTGTGTACCTGCTTTGGAGTGTTCCTCCACTGAAGTTCATGTTGGCGTTGTACCCATTTTTGTATATGCCCTCGGACTACCTTCTTTGTGGTCCCAAGAGCTAATTCTGGTCCAATATATAATAATAATAATAATAAAAGTCTTTCATTTTTTTCCTCATCATAACATTTACAATAAGATAGTAAAAGTAAAAAAGAGTAAGAGCGAGAGAAAAAAAAAACGCATCGAAGATCAGGTGACTACCACACCAAATTGATACGGCAGTCTCTGTTTTTCATCTTAGGCTGTTGCTGAACCTCTTCTCGCGAGTTCATCAGCTTGTTCATTTCCAGAAATACCGTTATGTCCCGGCACCCACACTAATCTTACTTTAATGTGGTCTGCTAGTTCATTTAGTTCTTTCTGGCATTCTTTTACCAGTCTGGATGTTACCTTGCGGCTGTTTAAAGCTGCAAGGGCTGACTGGCTGTCAGTTAGTATGTTTATCCTATGAGTGTCAGTCCTATATTTGTTAATTTTGACACATTCTAGGATAGCATAAATCTCTGCCTGAAATACAGAGGTATGTTCTTCTAGTGAAAAAGAGCATCTTGTGTTTCTCATTTCACTTTACACACCTGCTCCTGTCCCTTCCCCAGTATGTGACTTTCTGTCCAGTCTTTGTACCAGGTCTCTCCTCGGGGAAGCTTCAGTCTGCTTGGGTCTTGCCAGTCCTTTCTGTGAGGTATTTCTACCTCATATTTGGGACTGGGGAGAAGTTTAGTGACCATATAGTCTGTTTTCATATCTAAAATGCTCCAATTATGATGTCCTGAATGGATATGTGTCCTGATCTAACTATTTTGTTGCTCAGGTTATATTGCTGACAAAATAGCCCCATCCTTGCTTTTCCCATTATCACGAGGTGTAATGGTGGAAGGCCAAATAAGGCTTCCACTGCTGCCGTTGGCGTGCTTCTCATGCACTCTGCAATACTGAGACAAGCAAGTCTTTGCACCTCTCATCATTGCATTCTTTTGTGTACCTTCTTTTTCGGTTTTAAGGTCATCTGTGTTTTTTGCATCGATTGCATCTGCTATACGAGAGAAGCTTCTCATCTGATGGTATTTCCTTCATGGAATCGGTTTCCAGCTCTGTGTATACATCTTACCGTGTAGTCTGCTTGTGGGCGCTTGCCCTGTGGTGATCTAGCTTCGCTTTGAACGAAGATATGAAGTGGCGGTAGGCTTAGCAAGGGTTTTTATGCGGCTGTTGGGGTTATCCTCATGGCTTTCAAAGATAAACTTGTCTTCGACGCAACAAAAATGATTTGCTCTGATATAAGCTCTTTGGGAAGTAACAATAGAAGTCTGATATCGATTCGCCGTGAATTTTATTAGGTATTGCAATGTTTATGTGATTGGTTCGGAACAGTATATTCTAAAAAAGACCATGTATCTTAATTAACTGAAAAATACAAAGAGATTGTGAATAAAAATTATAACGGATTTAAAATTATAGAGAAATGAAGTTACACCACAACTAGTTGTCTCTAATTTAAAATCTATTAGGAACATAGGCGGAACTTTTATAAAATTTTAATAACAAACGAAAAGGCTTTAATTATCGTTCGTGACAGGTAATGACCGTGGCAAACTATCTAAGACAATTTCAAAAACATAATAATATTGAAGAATATTCGGATTTTACCGTAAATCAGTCACGTGCAACTGAATGAAGAATAATTTGTGTTATTGAAGTATTTTAAGACTCGTATCTACGAAAAATACAAAAATACAAAAACAGACGGTGGATAGAAATATTTGATTTAGAGAGGGTTTACGACTCCAGCTATATTCGCGAAAACGAGCAAAATTGGAATGGGGAAAACAAACCAAATCGCCATTACGGTACGTGTATTGAAACAAATGGGGGTTAGCCACAGATTATCTGGGTTAGCAATGTTTTCCCCATTCCAATGACAGCTTTGACATAAGCTGCAGCGCCCACTATCGGAAAAATTTTCACGAATACTTAGAAAGTAAACGTTAAATTGGTGGCGCTACCGTAGAAGATAGGTAAACTTTAAAAAAAGAACCGAAAAGGAAGGATAGAGAAGCGAACAAGAAGAGAAAAATATAATATATGAAAAATTTATTGAGATAACTATAAAAGTAAAATATTGTTGAATAGTTTGGGACAATTTGTGGTAACTGTTTGTCGGGAAGACTTTTCCTTGTACACGTTCACTTGGAGGTTTACTTCACAACACACTTTTTTCCAATCACGATGGACGGAAGAAGTTATGTTAGTCCAACTTGGCGCGCCCCAGTCTGTTTGAAATTACAAAATTAATTTTCTTTGTCTTCACCCCCCACAATACAGTCACTTTTAGTTTCTAACGTGTAATATTCATGCTCTTAAATAACTCATACCAGTCAAATCTATCTACTGACAGATCTTGTCTCAAAACTGAATCTTTGATTCTACCCCACATACAACTCAATAGGATCGGAAGATTATGCTACCCTCTACGTTCACTGGCAACCATTTGCAAGCTGTCAAAATTTCATCAGATAATCAAATAATTTTGCATCTAGAAAAAAAATCGCACTGTACATTTGTCCAAAAATATTGTCCAGTCGTACGGAGTGGAACATTTTTTGAACTAATTTGTAATTTGTAATTCTATAATTGGTAAAAAATGTCCTATCCGAATAACCCTCGGACATTGATAAATGCTCAAAAATTTTACGACAACTTTCTCAAGCTTGTTGCTTGTAGGCAACAGACCTCCGCCTACGGCGTCGGTCTGTTTCCAAGCAACAAGCTTTCGAAATCTGTCATAAAATTTTTTCGAACAATCATCAATGTCCTTGGGTTATTACTACTGATAACTAACCGCACAAAATGATTCAAATTTTGTTTATGTATCACAATAAACTTTTCACCTGCTGTCAAGTGTTTGAAGTTTGACTTTGACACAGATCATAGATAAGCTATCGACACAGATCACCCATAAATGGTATTTACGAATTGATGATGTCATAGACAGACGCTATTACTATTCTAGAGTTTTGGAGCATAATTTGAAATGTGTTTTTGAAAGTTGAATTTTTCCTTTAAAAACTTTTTTTCTTACAGAAATAACATTTATTGTAGATGAAGTATATACGTGGAAACATTGTGGGGCAGTTTTTCAAAATAAGTCATCATGCCTATTGTTGTTAATTGTGATTTATAGGAAATTTGAAAATTAGTTTTTCCACTCAGTAAACAAAAATATTTTGCTTTCCTTCAATCTAAATATTTATGATTTTATTTATAAACGGAAAAATAATTAATTTCTTTCATTTCATCCACCATTATAATTATCACAACGACAATAACCTAAAAAAACAAGAAACGGAATTATTTTATAAATATATGTTTTCTTTGTACTAACTGTACAACTTTTCAACTGTCATAAACAATGTAATTTGATAGAAAAAAAGGAAAACAGTAATTATCCTTCACAGTAAAGTCAGGTGCATTTATTATTTAATTACAATTAATTTTGTATAATTACAGGTACATCATTCACGAAAAAAAAGTTCCTAATCACCAGAGCGTGCAATAATGTGGATTTATTTAATAACATTGTAAAAAACATTTAGACTATGAAAACAACATTTGCATTATAGTGTCAGCACGTAACAGAAGACACAATAATTATCGACCGGAAAGAAATGGAAAATTATCGAAACGTCACTTTTAACGTTGAAAAGATTGTGCTGTTTATGCCTCGTTTAATCCTCCATGATAAACGCCGTACAAAAAGAACATATTATGTTGACAGATTTAATTGATTTATTTAATATTCTGAAATACAAGGTGATACTGTATTCGCTGCACTTCCCAATTAATCAAAATATCAGGAAATTATCAGTTACCTGGATCGTCTTCTAACAGGACGCAAACATTTAAATATTTATCTACTTATTATTTTAGTGAAGCGTGCTATCAAAATATGTGGAAGGTAATAGTTTAATACTAATCTTTGAGGCGTTATTATAGTTGCTTTTTTTTCTACCACCAATCTAAGCTAACCTAACTTAAACTAAGCTAAGCTAGCGTTCGTTTTGCCAATGGAGTTAGATTTACTAAGATCAACTGACCTCCCCCCTTGCCTCCGCCAAGTATGCCGTTTTTTCAACTAAGCAAAATTTCATAGCTAAGTTTAATCGCCATTGCATTTTTGACATCTGATAGAGATTTTAACTTTAAAAAACATATTTGGAGCTCTTTTAATAGAATTCGTTATTCGTTATTCATAAATGTTTACCTTCTTCGAGACCTGTTGTGGATCCAGTAAATCCATTTTCTGAGCTACTAGTTTCCTAATTTTACTGGGAAGGCATCAATGAGGTTATTTTGATGACCATGACACGCTTACGCTCTACCGGTATACAACCTGACGTAGGATCTGGGTAGATTGAGACGTAACCTATGGCGTGAGGCACTCAATGAGGTCCCACTGCTGCAGGCAAATACGGACGCAATCTCACCACAATATGCCTTCCACAGGCACTATAAGGTAATCATTAAATATAACACACAAGACACTTCAGAAGAAGGCGCACTCCGCATCTTCACGGATGGCTCTAAAACCAATATGGGCTCAGGATGTGGAATTTACTCCAGATCTCTGAATCTAAACATCAAATGAGCGATGGGCTGTAATGCCAGCGTTGCTCAAACAGAGCTCACTGCTATCTACATCGCCGCAAAAGAGATTACCAAAATAAACACCACAGGTAATAAAATTCGCATCCTAACGGATAGTAGACAAGCACTACTAGCCCTGAACAGACCACGTATCACATCAGGTCTAGTACTGGAGTGTCACCTGTCCCTGATCGAAGCCTGTAGCAACAACGAAGTCACTCTAGGCTGGATCAAAGGGCACAGTAAATCGAAAGGTAGCCACATTGCCGACTCACTAGCCATAAAAAACCAGCCTCCCGAAAACTCTTGGGACCTGGCACTTTATTTGTGTATCTTTTTGTCCCTAGAGGGTACCCCTCCCACCCCCTTCCAAGGCCCACACCTCCAAAATTGTATTATCGGATTTAACGCACCCTCCTTAACATAATTCAATTAACTTCGAGTGGCTGCCACAATTTACCTTCTTGACTGAATTAAATATAAAATAGATATGCTGCTGTATTTTTCAAGAAGATTGGGAAACAAAATTTCAAATCAATACATCTATTCCTGCTCTATCTTTCCACACCTCAGTTTAAAAAAAAACGTTTTGAATAAACTCAGTTACCAATTTTCTTACAACGCTCACAACTCCACAAATCTCCCGAATCGTATTTATCTACGACCTTTGGCGGAAACATTCAACGGACGTTTTGGTGCGACTAAAGGAGAGCCGGCAAATATCATGCAGGATAACAACTTTTAATTGCGGCCGGCTAAGATGGCGTGCATGCCACACTTAGCACCACCGCGACGTTGCTTTTTTCAACGTCGACACGATCGATAGACGACTCTCGTGTTTTTCAAACATAAAACTGTACAGACAACCGACTGACAATTAAAACTACCCTTATTGTACCTCAAACTCCTTCTTAATTGGCCCCGCATTGTCTTAGAATTACAGATTCGGACTACCATACACTTAAACTTTTCTGCGAATTTGTGGCAATAAAAATATTGATAATTTCACAGATTCAGTCTAAATAAAAATGTTTGAATGAGGTCGAAGAATTGCAAATAGCAAGCAGGCGATACACCGGACAGTTTTTCGCCGAGGTGCATATCACATTTTTTGTCGACCTTCACAAAAAATTACCAGCTTTCTTATGAATAATCCGACTATTTCCGAAGGCAAGTATTTTTCGTTTGCAGATACTTTTCATCTGCTGAGTAAAAGATAAGTTTTACCTGGGGCATCACTAAGAAATCTGTTTATTCTATCTTCACCAAATACTCTGGATTTTCCGCTTTATACCCAACGCCTTGTTTTTTTTTGAAAAATGGAATATGTTAACGTTTTAGCGGACAAAAAGTGTCTGTGGACAAAAAACACTTGCCGTCTGAAATAGTCAATTTTTAATTTCTTTGAAAAGTTATACTCTTTCATCATACTACCTTGTGGCACGTCCCAGGTTTTCTATTTTTCCAATAATTCCCTCTCTACTTGTATCTTGTTCTTTACACCACCATATAATGTAGTAGTGTGAGTTTGAGAATCACAATCGTCAATAGGCTAGTTCTACTACTCCACGCAATGGCTGCATAAGTGATAATTGGTCTCATTATGACTAAGTACATCGAGTCCAGGATTTTTGATTTACGGCTCCAATTTCTCCCTGTCAGAATCCTGTACACCACTAGAGGCATTTTTGCTTTGTATATAATCTCATTTTCGTGTTTGTTCCACTGGAGTTGACTGACTGGAGTAAAACCTACATACTTGACTTCTTGTCTCCATTCAACCTGGCTCCGATCAAGTTCAATGGTTTTGAGGTTTATTCTCGTTTCTTGTAAGGGTTTATGTTAAGTGCCACTTGTCTACAACAGCTATTTGTATAGTTGAGACCTTTTCGTTCGATGTCACAAAGAGTGTTTTCGAAATTAACAAACTGTCTGTTATGACAATATCATTGGCATATCGGGCATATCCATGGCAAGAAATTCCAAGGTAAGTCAAACCACACGTGTTCGTCAACAGCAACGAGGTGGAAGAGAAAGGGGGGAAGTTGAGCGTGGTAGTGATTTAACCAGCTTTCGACGGAAGTCGCCATATTGAGAACATCAATTCTTGTTTCAAAATTGATAATCTTAATATACTGAAATGTGTCAAATCGAAAAGCCACGTTGAAAAATAGTGATTTTCAGTATTATAAAGGTTATTTATGAGTATTATTATGAATTTAAGATGATATTGAGTTGTACAATAGTGTTATACAATTTTTGATTGTACCAAAATCTGGTATCAATTCTCTAACAACAAAAAGTACCACCTTAGAAAGATGCATAATAGAGTTTTTTGTTTCCCCTAATTAAATTATTTGATGTACGCCTCTGGTTTGATTACGGAAGTCGGCCACATTGAGAAGCCACTTTGGTCTATGATTCTTTATACTGTTATGTTCTCTCCTCTCTCTTTTACATCCATCATGGTCAACAGTAAGACTCCACAAAAATGGAGATGCTATTAATCCTTCCTGTAGACTTCCTCTGGTTGTATAGGTTTCAATAGTTTGTTTAATGATTAGAAACAATTCTTTTTATTTAAAAAAGTTACATTAAATCAATTGTTCTAGCCTGAAAAAAAACTATTCTATTTGTGTTTTCATTTATGAATCGCTTAAGAGTAACTCAAGTGCAAATTTGGAGTGTATTTTTAGTTATAGACAACAGAAATAGTGCAATCAAACCATGGTTAATTCAAAAAAACACAATTACCAACAAAAGTCATGGATTATCAAATAAAAGCATACGGGAACACTCATTTGTACCCAAAACGACCGAGAACTCGCGTTATCAAATCCCATAACGCACCATTGCACATAATAGCACACTAAAACATTAAATAAAATAAAAAAATTAACAGCGATTTTCATTAACTCTCAATTTTATTGAAACAACAAAAAATCTGATACGACAGATTGGCCCAACTACCAGTTTCCGGATGCGGTTCAAGTATTTACCTACTACCAATATGTAATATCAAACATTACGATACTGTTATGAGTTTCGTAATGAGATACTTCACCGCACTAGTGCGGTAAAGTAAAATTAATTGGAATGAACATGTCAAAGTTGACAGTTTGCAGAATTCCCCAGTTTTCGAATCGCTTATATTCTTCAAGTTCTATATCAGAATCCACACTTTCATAGTCGGAACTGATGATGTCGATACAATTATACCAAACTGAAGTGAACGTGCCAAAATTGACAGTTCGCAAAATGAATCAAGAATGAGCGCAACGCTTGCTTGTTGCATGATTCTAATATCATTAATTTCAGGAATATTGACTAATTTTGAGTAAATAATTATCATTATTGGTAGTAGGTAAAATATTGTACTATATTCGTATCGTAAATTCATATTACGATATTTAATTGGTTATCAAACTCGGCCCAACGGCCTCGTTTGACAAATTTCCCATCTCATTTCGTAATATGAATCTTTACGACACTTATATCGTAAATATCTATTATTGTGCGCTGTCAAGTGGGTAATAGAGAAATGCTGCTTGGGTCAGTGTGATAATGACTATAGGCAAAATGCTGCTTGGTGCTGGTCCAGATTTCTTCACTGTGCGCCATGGCGCGTAGTTCGGGGCTCTCAAACTTTCTGCCCGTGTGGTGTATACTATTTTTCTTTATCCACGGCCGGTACGTACTTGCTTCTGTTGGGAGAAAGAAGCAGCAAGTACGTACGCTCGGCCGTAAATTAAGAAAATGAATTTTAACACATGGGGTATTCGGTAAAAAAGTTTTACATCTTCGCCTATTTATTAATAGAGAAAACAGATGCAGTGAAGTAAAACCTTAAATAAAAAAAATGGAGATTATAAAGAAGGAGTTATCAAGGTTATGAGGAACTCTACTGCGAAGCAGCTTCAAGAATTTTATTAATTACAATAATTTGAAAATAAAATCTAAGGCATAATATTCTTTCTAATGAAGTTTATTTCACCCTTTAATAATTCATTTATATTTCTTAACTTAAACATCTTTATTTCTGTTTCAGTAAAATTGATAAATTCATACTTCTTATTTCAAGTGCCTGTCAAATACTTCATAACATTTCAAACGTATAATTATTATTGTCCATACTTTCAATGTACTTCTTCTTATTCTACAATTAAAAAGGCCTCAGCTAGCTGGGCCATCAAGACTTTACAAAGTTATGGCGAAAGGTAGGGTCAACACAGATATGGCTTTGAGGAAGCCAGATGGTGAATATACCGAAAATGAGGAGGAAAGAGTTCGACTCTTACTAGAAACTCATTTTCCAGGAAGTACCCCAAATAGGGGAGATAATCCTCTCGAAGGTCACAATAGGCCTTCAAGAGAAAGTATTACAATGGCCAAACACATTTGTGGTAACGATAGGTTGAAATGGGCCATGAACACCTTTTCACCTTTCAAGGCACCAGGAGCAGATAGAATTTTCCCAGCATTGCTCCAGAAAGGACAAGACGAAATTCTACCGCATCTGGTTAGAATTAGTCGAAGCAGCTTAGAACTGGGTTATATACCTGAAGCATGGAGAAGGACAATAGTAACCTTCATTCCAAAAACTGGAAAAAGGGACACAATAAACCCCAAATCCTTTAGACCAATTAGTCTAACATCGTTTGTACTCAAAACGATGGAAAAGGCTATTGATAACCATATTATAACGGAAATCCTAGAGAGACTACCTCTCCACCCATGTCAGCATGCCTACCGGGCAGGCAGATCTACGGAGACTGCACTGGTACAACTGACGGAGGATATCCGAGGTGCTCTAGACAACCAAGAAACTGTAGTATGTGCGTTTTTGGACATAGAAGGAGCTTTTGACAATACTCCACATGAGGCAGTCAGAAGAGCATTGAACAGAAGAGGTGTAGACAGCACAACATCCAAATGGATGTCGGAACTGCTCACCACAAGAATAGCAGAGACGAGGACGAGCAAAGACATTGTCTCTATCTGCACTACCAGAGGATGCCCACAGGGAGGAGTAGCATCCCCATTAATGTGGAGTCTGACGGTTGACGAACTCCTGTGTGGTTTGACGGATCTTGGTATATCCTGCCAAGGATATGCCGACGATATTGTCATAACAGCCAGGGGAAAATTCGAAAACACCCTTTGCGATATTGTACAAAAGGGTCTGAACTATACAAATAGCTGGTGTAGGCAAGTGGGACTTAGCATAAACCCCACTAAAACCATCCTGATAGCCTTCACTAAGAAAAGAAAACTCAACCTCCAAACCATAAAACTTGATGGGAACGAGATTGAATGGAGACAAGAAGTCAAGTATCTAGGTTTAACTTTAGACAGTAAACTCCTGTGGAACAAACACGAAAAGGAGATTACATACAAGGCAAAAATGGCTATAATGGTGTGCAGAAATCTGGCAGGAGCAAACTGGGGCTGTAACCCAAAAATCCTAAGCTGGATGTACACTGCCATAGTGAGACCAATCATCACTTATGGTGCCATTGCCTGGTGTAGTAGAACTAGCCTATTGACGACGAGAGAAAACCTCTCCAAAATTCAAAGACTAGCCTGTATATGCATTACAGGAGCAATGAGAACATGCCCAACGGCAGCCAGGGAAGTGATTCTCAACCTCACCCCTTTACATATGGTGGTGGAAATTGTTGCAGAAAGAACAAGATACAGACTAAGTAGAGAGGGAATCATTAAAAAAACAGCTCCCCACTTCTTAGAAATCAGACAACCTGGGACATGCCACAAGACGGTATGATGAAAAAATATAACTTTTCAAAGAAATTCGTTACGGAAATGAGCAACAAGAAGGAATGGGATCCAAATACCATTACCAGACTTGGAAAGAATGCCATTCAATGGTACACAGACGGCTCAAAAGCAATAGAAGGAACTGGGATAGGAGTGTTCGGGTCAGGAACCAAACACTCTGAAAGCTTGGGAAAAACCCCAAGTATCTTTCAAGCGGAAATCCACGCCATAAGAAAGTGCGCCCAGTTCAATATTGATAAAGGATACAGAAGACAAAGGATTATCATATAATGTCGGATAGTCAAGCAGCCATTAAGGCACTGAGCTCTTGTGTAATCAGTTCCAAAATGGTGTGGGAATGCCTAGACAAACTCAATGAACTAGGCGAGAACAACATAGTCACCTCACTATGGATTCCAGGACACACTGGAATAGAAGGAAATGAAATAGCAGATGAACTAGCAAAGAGGGGGACTGAAATACCTTTCTGGGGGCCTGAGCCATTGTGCGGAATCAGCCCCAATGTAATATTGGAAGAAATAAGTAAAGCCGAGAAAAAGAGAAGATCTGACCATTGGAAAGATTTAGTAGGGCTTATACAATCAAAGACTCTTCTGGGTGACTACAACCTGTTGAGATCAAAAGAATGCATAAGTCAAAGTAAAACTGCGCTAAGAGTTTTAACAGGGATCCTAACGGGACATTGTCGCCTGAATGAGCACCTGAAAAAGCTCAAAATAGTGGAGGAAGAAGAATGCAGATTCTGTGGAATGGAAGAAGAAACCTCCATCCACATACTTTCCAGCTGCACAGCACTTCAGAATCCTAGAGCACAGCACCTGGGAGATTACTGGATAGAAGAGGAACATTTGCCTAAGTTGAAGCCTGCAGACATTCTAAAATTCCTCCGGGAAATAGGACTAAAGGAACTACTAGTTTCTGAGACTCTCCTCAGAAACTGAGTAGAAGTAAGGGGGCACAATAGATCTTTTAGGTCTCAGTGAATGTCACCCCAAAAATCACACATACATACATACATCGGTTGTTATGGGCAACGAGCGTTTTGCAATTTTTTACGCTCGACGAGCGTAAAGTGGCTTTCCTCAAGAAACGTCAACTTTTCGTTGTAAATGACAAGCGAAAAAGCCTACTTTTCAATGTGATTGTAGAAAAAACTATTTATAAATATGAAATCAATGGAATCTATATGAAAATATAGCGAAATTGCAAAAGGTCACTTTTAAAATTATATTTTTGACTATTATATATAATAGTGGAACGCCTAGATGTTATTTTTATACTTTTGTAATACAGTTTACGTGCGTTTGATTTGTGATTATATTCGTTGACAGGACATTAATATGAACGTTGAAATTTTTTTCTAATATTATTGTTAGCGTTAGTCACCGGGCTTTTAATATAAATTACCGGATTCAATTTATTTTCAGTTCCAGCACTAATAAATTGATATTTATATATTATATTATGGTATTTTTTTCAAATAATTTTATCTTAGGAATACATAGGTAATTTCAAGCAGCAAATATGATAAAGACAATCTCCTGAATATACAAAATCAGGCTGCACAAGTTTTTGTTGAATTACTTTCCCTGGATTCTCGAAATATTTGAATTAGTCCATTATTGACCTAGGTTAACAATAGAAAAAATTATCAACCACTAATAGAGAAATACAACTCCTTAGTGGACTAAAAGATGCAATAATTGTCAACTTCAGTGTTAGAAGTGGAAAAACTTCTTTATGCGCGTTGAGTACTTTTGGTGGAGAAAAAACATTGAACTCGCGTCATCGTCAGGCTTTCCATGTTATAATAATAATAATAATAATAATGTTCATTTGAAAATTTGTTTATAAAAAATAATAATATAACAATGTGAATTACAATAAATAAACATTTATAATCACAGAAGTTATTCTATAACAAAGTTATATACAACTTGTACGTGATAACTGATAACAGTAGTAATTATAATAGTTGATATAGTTACGTTGTCGTCATTAGGTAAGTTGTCATTTTTGGGTAAGTTGTCAATTTTGGGTAAGTTGTCATTATTGGGTGATTTGTTATCATCATGTAAGGAGAGTCACAAGTTCATAGTATTTCACTGGGTAATGAAAATAAATATGTTATGTGTTATTTTAATATGCTATTTATGTGCTCTTTAGTCATTGATTGTATCCATGCTCTAATTTGTAATTTATATGGATATATTTTGTTTATGTTTTGTATGTGTAATGGGATTTGATAGTATATTTTGGGGCCCAAGTAATTGAAAGACCTCTGTCCAATTAACTTTTCTCTTTTAGGTAACAATATAGGTTTTATCTCTGTTTCTTGTAAAATATTCATAATCTAATCGAGTCAAACAATTCTTATTTATTTTAAAATATACTAATAATTTGAAAATATAAAGTTGTCTTACATCGAATAGCCCACTTAATTCAAATAGTTCCCCACTAGGAAACATTTTATTTTTTTTATAAATTATTCTTTTAGCCATTTTTGAATTATGTTTAAATTTTGTATGTGGCTGTTTTTTACCCCTCCCCATCCGAGAATTCCATAATTTAGTTGTGACTGTATTAGTGATAAGTATATAATTTTCAGTTGTCTAGTACCTAAAAAATCTCTCAGATATTTAAATCTGCCAAGAAAACC
>CAJUYI010005260.1:0-16125 GCA_910591695.1 Galerucella pusilla
GCTTACATTTTCATTAGAATTTACAATTTTATTTTGCATCTGATTAATTGTTGATAAATACAATAATATATGTTAGTGTTGTTGCTAAAGATTATGCAGTTTGTGTTGACGGGAAAATTACATTTGTTTTCAATTAGGTCTACATACAGTTGGTTTGTGCTGTCCATATTTCTTTCACATTCTAAAATCATATGGTTGATATCACCTATTATACCTCATTCACAGTTTGGACCATTCGCGACACCTATTTTATGCTGGTATTTAGGAGTAAGAGCATGTCCTGATCTTATTCTATTGATTGTTACAATAAAATGTCTTTTGCTAACTGTACCACACCACCTTGGATTACACAAGAGCAGCTTGACTATCCGACATTAGGATAATCCTTTGTTAATATTGAACTGGTCACACTTTCTTATGGCGTGAACTTCCGCTTGAAAGATACCCACTTGTGGTTTGTCAAAAGCTTTCAGAGTGCTTGGTTGCTGACCCCTACACTCCTATCCCAGCTCTATCTATTGCGTTTGAGCTGTCTGTGTATCATTAAATGGCATTCTTTCCAAATCTGGTAATGATATTTGGATCCCATTCCTTCTTGTTACTCAATTCCGGACTGAAAGGTAAACTTCCTCAACATGTAAAAAAAACACCTGAAAAACAAAATATTGTAATTTATCAAATTGTTACAAAACATAGGAGAATCTCATTAAAAACGTATCTTATAATGTACTCATAACGAATTTGTTTGGATAACACTACCTGAAAAATGTTACTTTTAAGGAAATACATAGGGATTTTTCGTGAAATATAAAAAAGCATGACATGAAAAAACAAATTCTCTCATTTACCTAAACATTAGCAGCCTTATTATTCTTATTAATAATGAACATGATAACAGCATACTAATTAATGGTTACTAAGAGCGTACTTATATCAATCTAATCAAATCATATTGATAATTGAATACTAAGAAACATCTAACAAACAATATATTTTTATAAGATAAACATGACAACAATGTAAAATACGTAAACGGCTATATTCACTCGTATTTTTCTTTGTAAAGTTTCTTTGATTATCTGTCATGTTCTGTCATAGAATATATACTTTTGTGCTCTGTAATGATAATGTTTGATGTTCTTATTGTTAATATCAATGAAGTCATATTTATAATTGACTAAAATAATTTTCCTACGACCATATAGGAAATTAACATATATCGCACTCTCTATGATATCATCCTAGTGTGATATCATATCACACGGTTCTCATGAATTCGATTAACGTGGTATTCTTATTTAAATATACCTACGTAATAACTACAAATATAGCACAAAACACAATATCTGTTCAAAAATTATCAAGATTCGCCAAATTTTGTGATGAAAAAAACAACCAGGTACGGCCGGAAATCGAATCGCGGTCTACTCCAGCATTCTCCGAATTGTCATGACGAGGATAGCTGTAAAATGTTCTTATTTTGGGTATATCTATAGTATAGCTGTAGGAATTTAAAAAAATCAAATTATAAAGAATTAAAATGTCTTCTGCGTTATTTTGAAAATATTTTGCACTACAAACTGATTCTTTTAAAAATAATCATATGTTGTAGGTAGGTACAGTTATTGATGTTTTCAAATAAATAAAACCATCATATTTCGTAAATTTATCGCGTGTTCGTAAAAAAAATATACAAATTATAAAAGTGAAAAATAATAAAGTAAGCTTGTGTCAAAATTCTCAAATTATAACACAAAGAATAGAAATAGTTTTTGTGAAGTGTGAGTGGAATATTTATTACATAAAAGTGTAAACGAATTATAATTGTGAGATTAACTAAAAATAAAAAGTGTTAGTTTCGGTTTTTTTATTATAATGGAAGTTGATACTGACACTAGCAAAAAACCTAAGGTACTTTTTAAATATTTATGGCCGTAGGAAAAATAATGTACATAAATCGTTGCAAAGTGAATTTCACTCATTTCATATCCGCACCGATGTCAACATTATTTTTAAAAAACCATTTGTTACAATTATCGTATGGTCGTAGGAAAAATAGTGTACCTTACTTGTGCGAAAGTGATTTTTCACACTCGTAGGAGTGCCTCTCTCTGCACTTCCCACTCGTGTGAAAAATATCACTTTTCGCACTCGTTACGTGATATACAGATATACTAATTAATAACAATGTATATAATCAAGTACAACTTACCTGTATAAAATTTTTTCTATTATAATCACCACAAAGGAACAATTAATTAAACTGACATTTGCCAAAAAAAGATTAGGTTAACTTGGACACGGTGTAAAACATACCTTAACTGATTACTAAGGATTTACTATCATTCTAGTGTTAAAATAATGTTGAATGTATTTATCAATATGCTTTTTAATAATTTAGTTTTAAAGACATGCTAGAATAATCTAAATTTTATTATTAATAAGGCTGTAGAAGTTTAAACAATTTTTGACCAAGGTAGAGCATGTCTTGGAAAGAATGTCTTCGTCATATCTCACGAACCGATTGTAGTACAACGGGAGATTTTATTTAACTTCTAGTATCCAATAGCGGCTCCTAGCAGTTGACCCAAGTTTTATAAGGGGTTCCAGGTTTTTATCGAAACCTTTTAAAAAAAAAACTGTGTTTGACAGCTAGTCTATAAATGGCTACTCAGATATAGCCGGAATTCATTCTTATTGGGTGACTCGATACAGACCGGGAACATATATACAGAGTTAGTATAAAGTATGGAACCCCCTAAGTATCTCCTAAACGGTTTAATATTTTTAAATAAAACTGCTCATCCCTTTCTAGGAAGATCCAAGGAATCCAAAAATGCTATCGAATTCAATGCGCCATTCTCTGTCAAATGGAACACCCTTTATATTTTTACAATTTTAAATTCTTCGTGAAATTCTGCGTACAGTGAAACTTTCCATTCATATTTTTTATTGAATAATTGAGGCTTCAATCAATGATTTATCGTTTTTGACTTGGGTAGCCATGGATGAAATCTCAAACCTTTAATAGTCAAATAAACTAATTATTGAGTAGTCTACCTATTAGTGTAGTACAAGGTGTGTATGGTTGAAATATTACCCTTCTTGGTGTGCGTCATCAATTGTTAATGTCCTAACATATTACGTTGGAAGAAATGGGAAAAAAGGCAGGTCTGTGATTAGTCCTAATCAAAATATCACAATAATGAAATGTTTAAATTTATTACAAATGTTTGTTAACCCTAATCTTTGACGTGAAAAATTTGATTAGTTGATGATTAGAATACGCGCAAGTACGACCTATCAATCGGGAGAAATGACGCTCTCAAATAGAATGTAGACCTACCTTTCGTAGCGGCAATGCGTCTTTTTCTAATGTCCCACTGACAGTTCTCGTAAGGTCTCTACTTAGTTGTTTACGGTCAAATATCATTTATGGAAAGTGAATATTAATATTATGGTTATTTTCATCAAAATAATACAAAAATATTCTAGATTCACGGAAAAACCATAAGCATTTTCAAAAGTTCTTAAGTATTTTCATTAAGAAAAAAAGGCTGGTTATTATTAATTTCATAGCCTCTTCGAATTTGGCTGAATACGATCCTGATGATTTTATTTATCAAATTTAAGGTTAGCTATATGTCAAAATAGCAAATAAAATAAACGACATGCCGAAAACCCATATACCCAATGGATGACGCACCAAAGGTGCTTTCGATTATTCACTTTTGGCTGCTGGTAGCAGCTCGTAGTGACTGGATTTCGTTCGTTTATTACCGGGCGTGACGCCTAGTCTTACCTTCCCCTTACCTTTTGAGCACATACCGAAAAGTATGAGCTTCAAGATGCTTCAAGCCACGGACATTAAATATTTGGCGTTTGACCGGTTTGACGTTTATTTACAGGTTAAGATTGTGTCGATTACGATTTTAACCTTCCTAAAGATATCCAACTATGCGAAAGTATATAATCAAAAACAATATTAATTGAAAACTGTTCTTCTAACAACACAGGATATTCCTTGGCATTGGCACATAACATTGGTTTTGAGGATCCTAAGAAATCGTGACGACTGAGGCATCACGCACAAGTGCTTGAAGCCCAAATAAACGGAAGCAACACAAGAAGGGTCTGATTTCAATCATAATAATATTTTTCTTTGTTATTTGTTACTATTGTTTTTTCTGTTATGGTGTATCTAAGTGAAGAAAAACGTATCGAAATTTTAATCATGTAAAGGCCCATTCCCAATCAATTTAGTGGCGAAGTGTTACTTCGGCACGCGTGCTGGGACAATGAAGTTTAAACGTAAGTATCCTCAATTCAATTTCGTGCTGACATGCTCGCCGATTTGGAAGTGCAACTTGCACGCTGTAAACTTTTTCGGTGCATGCCGTATTGTGTCATTCGCATTTAATCATGGGGAAAATAATTCAGGTACCCTTACCCTATTTTATCTATTATCTTCGTAAGCAAACATACATTATTCTCTGATATCGTAACTATATTAATTTGTTGTCTTTGTTGACTTTTATTTACAAGAATAATCACACATTGAACTTTTTAATTACCTCGTTACCTTGAAATAACAATGAAAATGCGCATGTGCGATAACATTCAGGCAGACTGAATTGACAGGATTGAGGACGGGTTTTGCTGCACGCATGCTGAAGTGCCACTTCGCTAGCAGATTGAGGAAGTAGCTTGAGAATATGGAGACAATAAATTATTGATTTAAGCCTCAATTATTCAATAAAAATATGAATGGAAAGTTTCGCTGTATGCAGAATTCCACAAGAAATTCATAAATGTAAAGATATACAGGGTGTTCTATTCAAAATAATAAAGTTGATATATATTTCCGGTTTAACCGGAAATGGTACATTAAATTTGATAGCATTTTTGGATTCCTTGGATCTTCTAAGAAGGGTATGAGCAATTAAACCATTGAGGAGATACTTAGGGAGTTCCATACTTTATACTAACTCTGTAGATGTTATCAACATTCACCTTTGAACATGATTCCAAAAAGATTCCATTCAAATAATTTCTCCACCTGTCCAAACCTCTTAGTCTATCTCCCATGTTCGATAAACATTAATTATTGAAGAGAAACAGTAGTTTGAAAGTATCATTAAGAGGTCATGACTTAACCTTGCATAAGACCGTCTTATGTTATTTAATTCTGCTTTTTCTCTCTCAGTGGTTAGTTCATTCATAATTATTAACTTTTGGCTCTTGTTTTTTTTTTTTTCTTTTTTTTTCTTTTTTTTTTCATAGATATTTTTTTTCTTGCTGTTTTTTTCTTTTATTTATTATTTATTTATTTTTTTAACTTTATTATTATTATTATTATATATGTTTTTTTTTTCATTTTGTTGTTATATATATATATTTTTTTTTGTCAGAGCTTTATATTGATACAGTTTATATGGCTATACAAAATCTTATATACATACATATTCTTGGACTCCAAAAGTAGCAATAAGTTGGTAGGAAGTGAAACATTATATTGAATTAGTTTGGTGTAGAAATTTGTTATGTTAATATAGTTAAGCGGGCATTCTAAGAGCATATGTTGTAGATCAGCTACCTCACCGCATATACATTCATCATTATTTACCAGACCTATTTTTCTTGAATACACTGGAGTCATGGCGTGATTACTTCTTATCCTACATAGAGTTCTGATGAAACCTCTATTATGCAGTTGATTAAACCATGGATTATGGGGTAATGTGGGTTGAATATTTTTATAATATTTGCCTTTGTCTGAAATGTTATAAAGTTCTTGCCATTTCGTTTGAGTGATTTCATTATGGATAGTATGTCACCCTTTGGAAGTTGATATTTTTGTACAACTTGATCCTTCTCTGTAGCCTTTTTTGCCAAATCGTCCACTATTTCATTGTTTTTGATACCGATATGGGCTTTTATCCAGCACAAAATTATGTTTTTCCCTGCTTTTACTGCTTCGCTGTTTAATGAAGTGATTTCGCTGAAGATGTTGTTTTCTCTACTATTGTGTGTATTAGATTTCAATTTTTGTATAATGCTTTGGCAGTCTGTAAATATAATGTAGTTTATTTCTTGTTGTTTGATACATATTTCAAAGGCTTCTTTAACTGCTATGAGTTCGGCTGTAAAGATTGTCATATTATCAGGTAGTCTGTTATTTATTGTTATGTTTTTTTGAGGGTAGTATATAGCATATCCCACTTTACCATTCATCTTTGAACCATCTGTATATAATTTCCGGTAATTTATCCAATGGTTTTGTACATGATGAAGGTGTTCTACTCTAGTCATAAAGTCTGTTGCATAAGTTTTACTTAGATGGCATTTAAAGGGAGAGATAGAACTTTATAGTTTTGTGTGAGCTAATACAGTTACTGAGGGCACATTTTGAAAATACTTTCGATTCTATAGGGTGTTCCAAAACCACGTAGCAGCACAAACTGACATTTTTTTAAATGGAACGTACTATATTTTGTTCAAGAATCGAAAAGATCTCACCGAGAGCGTTACAAAAATATAGCACTCTAATATATTATAAGGGTGTTTCACAAAGATATGGCCAATTATTCGCAAAAAAGACCTCCTCTTTAACACTCTGCAGAACAGTAAATTAAAATAAATCAACAGGTCTTTGTGTTCAAATGTCATATACACATCATTGGCTGTGCTTAGTATTAATTACTTTTTTCATCTGTGGCCTCTTTAATACAGGGTGAAACAAAACGCAAATCAAGCAATATCTAAAATTTTTTAAATGAATCACCCTATAAGTCTTTTTACAATTGTTTAGTACAATTAATGATATTTCAAACGATGTAAGTACATTTAGGGCATGAGCTAATGTAAAATCGTAAATATTTCATGATAATGGTCAGAAACAAGTATTTTACGTACACATATAAAATGGTATTAAATTTTTACATGCAACCTCTTGTAAATTTTAACATTTCTAAGGCATATATTTTAATCGTAATTTTGGATGCATCTACAATATCTAATCAATGAAATAAAATGTTTGCTAATACCGTAGGTACCTGGAATTACCAAAAATTTCATATTTATTCATGTTTCAATTTCAAGAATTGTTATTATAGGCTTGTTTGAGAATGGGCGAAACATAATCAAGCCATATTTTTGATTATATGAAGTGGACTACTATCAAAATAGTATCTACTAATGAATGTCAAAGAAATATTGCTGTATCTTTATTATTAATTATTAATTTTTTTTTATTAAGTACCAAAATATACATACAAAAAATACAATTTCTATTGCCACGGAAGAAAATTCTTGTGTGTGGCTCAAAAGATAACAAAATGTTTACATATGTAATATATAATGCTATACTATTATAAAACAAAACCAAAAAATGCATTAAACTTTCTTAATATTTTAGAAATTTTCATAAATTTATGAATCTATGATTCCACCTAACAGCACCGGTCCAAAAACAAAGCAATGCAAGGTGATAATAAGTTTTTACCAGTTTAATGAGAAAATATGTTATTAATTTGGTCATAGTTAAGTTTAATCCATTCAACAGAATGCTTCTTAAAAACATTAACACGTTCTAAATTTCTAATATTATTATCGATAAAATTTATAAATATATGAATGTAATGTAAAAAGTATCTCCCCCCCAATCTGGACTTTGTACTAAAAGAATATGCATTATCGTTGCTAAAATTTCTTGTGAAATAATTATGAGGTAATGTATTAGTGTTAATTTTTTTCATATACCAATTCATTAAAAGTGTCTTTACATATATCTGTCTAATATTTAAGAACGAACTAATTTTAAACAACTCTTTTGTAGGAAAATCGAATGGTTTTTTATACATAATTTTAATTATTTTTCTATGAAGAATATCCAGCGGCTTTAGAGTAGTATCAAAAACTCCTCCCCAACCGAGACAACCATACCCTAGAATAGAATTTACAAGTCCGTAATAGATAATTTTTAAGGAATGTATATCTGTAATATTTGCTAATTTTTTAAAAACATATATCAAATATCTTAATTTTTTGCACATGTTATCAATTTGGTAAGACCAACTTAAAAAGGAATCTACTATTATCCCAAGATATTTAGCCTTATTTTGCAAAAGCAAAGTATTAGAGTTACACGTGCATGTAAAAGTATTCGTAGAAGATGCATAGCAGTCACAACTGAAATGTGTAATAATTTTGTTATATGAAGGTAAACTTTTTTTACGTTTGGCAAAAGGGATTATTACTGTTTTTGCTTCATTAAGAAGAAGACCATTAATGTTCATCCATTTCTTAGCTAAGTAAAGTCCAAATGATACTTTATTCCTAAGTGTCTCCCAATTATTATCGTCAAAAACCAAAACCGTATCATCGGCGTAAGCCGTAATCTTGCCAATACTTTTCAGACTAAGAAAGTCATTGATGTAGCACAAAAAAAGAAGCGGCCCCAGGACTGTACCTTGGGGCACTCCTCTTTTAACAGTCATTTCTTCGCTGATAATATCTTTGATTTTTACTGCTTGTTCCCTATTTGTTAAATAACTTTTAAATAGTTGTAAAGCATTACCCCTAATACCAAATTGTTTGTCTAGCTTCTCTAATAAACGCAAATGTGGCACCATATCGAACGCTTTGGTTAAATCTAATAAGGCAGCAATAGTTGGAGTGCAACCATCAACTGCTTTATATAACTGACCCACCACCTTCATGATTGCATCACTAGTTGACTTGCCCTCAATAAAACCGAACTGATTTGGGCTTAACAAATTACGATCAATAAAATATCGAGTAAGACGTTTTTTAATAATTTTTTCGCATACTTTAGAAAGGCTAGTAGTTAAGGATATAGGACGATAGTTATTTATATCAGTATTTGTACCTCCTTTATGAATAGGAACAACATAGGCTTTTTTGAAAGCATTAGGATAGACACCTGTCAGAAAAATATTATTGAAAATAAAAGTTAGAGGATCTAAAAAATGACTTGAAAATTTTTTCAGTATAATGTTTGATAGTTTACTTGGACCAGTTGAAGGAGAGTTCCTAAGAGAAGAGATTATTTGAGAGAGTTCCTCAGTATTAGTTCTATAAAGAAAAAAGGATTGATCGCAAGTCGAATTTATGTTAAAATCGCTCAATTTTAAATTTTTATTTGAAATATTATTTGACAGTTCATCACCGATATTCACAAAAAAGTTATTCATTTCGTTTGCAATTTCTTTAGTATCGGTAATAGTTTTGTTATTATTTATTATTTTATTAATGTCCAATTTTTTATTTATATAAATATTAGAGGACTCCATGGCCACTTTCCAGAGCGTCTTACTGTCATTTTTTCCCGACAAAATTTTATCTCTAAAGTAATTTTGTTTGCTAATTTTAATTAGATTATTTAATTTATTTTTGTATAGTTTATAGTCTTTTAACAAACAAAGATTTGTAAGAGTTTGTTTGTACATATAATTTTTTACATAAATAGAATTAACAAGTGCTCGCGTTATCCATGGTTTTCTAATAATATATTTAGGTATAATAGTGTTTGTAGATTTATTAATAGCATTTTCAACTTTTTGTGTGAAGTATTTAACCATATTGTTAACGTCCAAAAGAGTATAAAGAGGATCCCAATCAATACTCTCCAGTTCGTCTATAAATTGACCCTCATCTAATTTTTTTATGTAGCTACTCTCGTCTATATTATCATTAGTCAATGGCAAACTTATCTCAAAGTGTAAATTACAAAAAAAAGGTAAATGATCAGTGATACTATAATCCAAAACAGCGGCTTCTATTTTTAAGTTACTTCTATTGTATATAAAACAATGATCAATGCAAGTGCCTGTATTATTAAAATGACCTCTCCTAGTAATGCAATTTATATAAGATCTAAAACCGTGCGTGTATAAAGTATTTAGATACTCATTTTTAATTCTTCTATTGTTGGCACAATTTAATATATTAATATTTGTATCACCTAAGAATACTTCTACATCACTTTTATTCATATTTTGGAGATACTCATTTAAATCTTCAATAAAAATATCAGCATTTATATCGTGTGACCTATATTGACAGGACACAGAAAAATTAACATTATTAAATTTAAATTTAAGATTCATAGTATTTAGTAAACCGGAAGTAGTATAACTTATGGACTCGCAAAGCTCTGACCTTATATAGCACACCACTCCATCACATTTATTTGGCGAATTGTTACTACTAAAATACATATTGTAGCCTTTTATGTTAAGAAGTTTTAAAATTTTTTGATTAATCTCATTCCAGCTTTCTGAACATACTATCAAATGGAATTCCTCCTTAAAGGAATTAATTAAAAATTGCAAAAGATCAAAATTTTTACCCAGACTCCTCACATTGCAGTGCAGTATCTTCAGACCAGTACTATCAAGAAAGATCGAGTTACAAACATCCTCAGGTGTATCACACTCATAAGTTTTATAATATAGATCTTCAATATCATCAATAAAGTTGGTATTCATTCTAAATTAAATATTCTAAAAAAAAAAAAAAAAAAAAACCGAGTGAAAATAAAACTAAAATTATTATACTCAAAAAATATGAATAAGCGGTATTAAATTTAAATATATTTATAATAACAAAGTTTTCATGGTAGAGCCCAAAATTTTCTATTCCATTTTAAACAAGTCTTCTTCACATCTAATTCTAAACTTTTTTGCACCATCCATTTTCCTCACAAAAATGTCACCATCAACAATCCATAGAAATCTGTAACCTAAACGCTTTTTAACTTCTTTGGCCTTAGCAAGCAAAATTCTTCTATACGCAGTTAGGTCATGGTTTATGTAAATTTGATCAAACTTTCCATTACCATTAGTGTAATCCAGATCCTCCAATTTGATGTATTTCCTTTCTTTAAGTTTTCTTATCATATTCGATTTATTTTCACTATTGTCAAATTTTACCAAAATAGGGGCATCAGGCTTAGATGATACCCTGTAGGCCGAAAACTTATTTAATTCTTCCATATTTAACAGACTAGCAATTTTCTTCACGATTCCGACACAATTTTCATCATTTATTTTTGGTATGTTGCGAATGACCATATTATTTGATAATTTCTCCTGCTCTAAGCAGTCAATTTTATGCTCTAGTGAACTATCTGCATCTGTATATCAGAAATTTTACCGACAGGTGGATAGGACGTGGTGGACCAATTTCGTGGCCTCCTCGATCTCCAGATCTCACACCGATGGATTTCTTTTTATGGGGATACATCAAGCAACTTGTGTATCAAACGGAACCTACTACCAGAGAAGACGTGAAAGAAAGGATTCGTAACGCATTTTTCACAATAACTCCAGCAATGTTGGAAAGAGTAAGAATCTCGTTTTTGGAAAGAAATGTATGGAAGTAATTGGTCGCCATTTTGAACACTTAGTATTAACTACTATACTTTTTATAGAATGTCAATGCTCATTTATGTAAATGTGAGTGTTCTTATAATGTAGGTTTTCATAATTATTGTTAGTTTTTCAAAAATAGAAAAAGTTGGAAAATAAATTACAAGCTTGCATTTTACATAACTAAGATATACTGTTTGTGGTGACTTGAGTAATTATTTCGTAAAGACTACAAACTGCTTTTATATTTATTAGTATTATAATGACATTAGCCTACTTACAGTAAGCAAAAATATTTCTTCCATAATTCCTTGTTTCCTTCCTCTAATGGTAAGAGTAGAAGTCAAAGATATTTAAGATGCATCCAAAATTACGATTAGAATTTATGCCTTAGAAATGTTAAAATTCACAAGATGTTGCATGTAAAAATTTAATACCATTTAATTTGTGTATGTAAAATACTTGTTTTTGACCATTATCATAAAATATCTACGATTTTCCATTAACTAATGCCCTAAGTTTACTACATCGTTTGAAAGTTTATCAATTGTACTAACAAATTGTAAAAAGACTTATAGGGTGATTCACTTAAAAATTTTGAGATATTGCTCGATATGCGTTTTGTTTCACCCTGTATTAAAGAAGCCACAGATAAAAAAAGTAATTAATACTGAGCACAGCCAATGATGTGTGTATGACATTTGAACACAAAGACCTGTTGATTTATTTTAATTTACTGTTCTGCAGAGTGTTAAAGAGGAGGTCTTTTTTGCTAATAATTGGCCATATCTTTGTAAAACACCCTTATAATATATTAGAGTGCTATATTTTTGTAACGCTCTCGGTGTGATCTTTTCGATTCTTGAACAAAATATAGTAAGTTCCATTCAAAAAAATTTAAGTTTGTGCTGCTCCGTGGTTTTCGAACACCCTGTAGAATCGAAAGTATTTTCAAAATGTGCCCTCAGTAACTGTACTAGCTCACACAAAACTATAAAATTCTATCTATCACCACAACGATGTAATCCTCCGATGTCAGAAGTTTGCCCCACCCTGTATATAGATACAATAACTAAAATGCAAAAAAGAAAAAAAATGATAATAAATAGATAACAATTATATAAGTATATATGTAAGGTGTAATCGGAACACTTAATAGAGTCTGATTTAGAGACCTAAATTGTACTAATTTGTAGCATTTCAATGTTTAGGTTTTTTTGCGAACTTCTTGCTTAACTCATCCATTCTTTCCAAGATAGGTGTGATGTTGACCGTATTATATAGCCTTTGGGTTGATGGACAGTTTATAGGGTTCTGGAGGTGTCTTAAATTGGTTATGCTTCTGAGGCAGGTTGTTTCTGCTACTTGTAGATTGTTCAGGGCTGGTTTCGAGCAGGTTTGAAATAATATAGAGCCATATTCCAGAAGTGGTCTACATATCATTTGGTATATATCACTACTATCGCTACTTTTATGCTGGTCCCTTCGTTTTTGTAAGTCAAACCTCTAAAATGTTTTAGCTCTTGCAATGGCTTTTTCCTCCACTTCCTTTGTGTGGTAGTTGAAATTTAGTTTATGGTCAAGGTTTACGCCAAGGTATTTACTGTGTTGTGAGGGCTTTCAAAAATTTTCCTATTCTTGGGAAATGAATAAACAATCTTCAATTTCCCAAAAATAACCAATATTATTCACACGTTGGCTGCTGATTATGATACTTACACGTTCCCAGGAGCTGAATGTTTTTTTTTTGCAAAAATAAATACTTTTCTAACATTGAAATTAAAAAGTCTATCGGTTTTCCAATAATCTTGAATGCGATTTAATTTAATGGTTCCCGTATGTAGAAATAATCCCAGAAAAATTTTGAATTCCTCTTTAGAAATGGGCTTCCATTTACTGATTCGAGAGTGTTCTTCTCCCTTACTCAAGAATAGTTCGATCGCATATTGATTTGTTTGATCAACGATTAACCCGTAGAATTCATCGGTAATTAGCAAATTGAAAAAATCTATTGGATCTGGACCTAAAACAAACATTTTTGTAAATTTCCCCAAAATAGACTAGATTCTATCTGCTATTTATTTACCTAGATCTGGGACCAGCAGTTCGTTTGTTCTTGTAAATGGAAAAACTAATACATTTTCCATTTCCTTCCAATTTTAATGGGGGCTTGAGTAAATTGAGGTTGGGTACTAGAAGCTATTGCCTCGTCTATGTTGTCATCTGGAATCGGAGGAGACGCTGCTGTTGATGGTCGAGTTGAAACTGTTGACTCGTAATAATCTTCTTCTGAGCAATCGGAAGAGCTTGAGTCAGTTACATCCATTTGATCAATAAATGTTGGATCTTCTAGCTCATCATTGGACTCATATAACATGGTTACCTCCTCAGTAAGATAGTTTTTAAACCTATTTTTGAGCGTTTCGCACCGGAAGGACCGGCTTCAGAAGACGACATGATATGAAGGAAAACTAGAGGTTAAAACTGATATTTTACACCCTAATAAAAACGCTTATAAAGACTCAAAATCACAATCACTTCGCACGACCGACTATACGCTTCGATAGCAAAAGAGATACTAAACGCACCAGGCGCGGCGGCAGCACTGGCCTGAAAGCACAGTCGACGCGCTGTGCGCTGCTCAGCATTCAATGTGTTAATACAACACACTGTTTTTACATAACCTAAATTACTTCCAGTAATAGGACTTCTGATTTAATTGCTTGTTAATTGATATTTTGTTAAACTTGATTTTTTCAGTTGAGGGTGAAATATTGTAATGGAATTGAAGGCGTGGAACAATCATCATTGCTTCTAGCAATAACTAAGAATTTAATAGTTATTTGATGGTTGTCCGCACCTCAAACTGGATATTTGAATTGGGACAAAAAGTGATTTCTTTAATGTTAATATATATGTGAAGAGGGTTCGATAATGTTACATTTATTTTAGATAAATGAACTATTACAGCATAACCATGTCCAAAATTTACAATGTTTTCAAGATTCTCATTTGCCCACCATCGAAGTAGAAAATTGACAAGTCAAGTGTCACTTTCCTGTAAACCGATGAGAATTCAACATTTATATTTTATATGGTTATTTTCGAATTTAACAGAATACTGTTACTCTTGTGGATTGAATCACGTCCTCCAGTCGTGGGAAAATAAAGTATTTAAAAATAATCAGTATATCAAGGTTTAGTGCCAAAGCCTTCCAGTCGCAAAATCTTATAGTCGAGATATTGAAGATTATAGAATTTTCGAGGGTATTTTTAATGATGTGAAAATTATCATAGCCCATTTATAATTTCTTTAAAATCACGATTTCAAGATCTAATCCCTGATTAATAAGAAAAAGTAGCTACTTATCATGTTTTTGCTCTACTGATTTCATGCAAAACCCAAAGTAAGAGCCAGGCAGTTTATAATAAACTGTATAATTCTCGCTGAAAACAGGAATCAACATCAGTTAAATTTTCAATGTGTTTGGCTGGTTGAAGTGGTTTAAATTAATAGTTTTAATATTCACAATTCACATGTATTTATTCTTCGGAGATAAATGGTTTTACATCATTACATTAATAAAATATGGTATAACATGATACTAAATTTTTGATATGAAATCTCTTAATGCTCCTGGCGCGCCCTTTGCAATCTGAACCTTTATCATACTCTGTATATTCTCGCCGATCTTCTTCACGAAAATCCAATCCAGGAGATCCCGAAGTAGTTCCATCCCCAGGATTTTAGTTATATACCCGTAAGACATCAACGCCGCGCAGTCTATGTTCCAAGAGCCAGTCTTCGCAATCCTTAGATTGGCAAAGGGGTTAATCGAAAACCTGAAGAAAAACATGTCAAAAGCCGCTACGAGAGTGTTGTATGTCTTGTGATGATCCCACCCGTGATATAGATCGACCACATCGGTCATGTCAGCGGCCGTCGATTTAAAGGCCTTCAGCTGTGCAGTTATACGGGCGCATATCGCGGATTTATATTCTGTGAGAGATGCTCTAATTAGTCTTTAAATGGCTAACAGATAGAGGCACATCCAGGAGTCGTCGGATGAATCCGCCGGGTGTCCCGGATCGTCTCGACTCTTCTCTGTGGCTAGGATGTGAAGGAGAGACAGCGGGGTCAGAGTGACTCCGGCCTTACCTATTTCCGTCCCGTACGAGATCCAGTCCTCTTCTAACTTGTTGGTGACGTTTTTAGCAAACAAATATAGAAAAGTTTGTGCCTGCTCTATAGAAATATTCAAGTTTTTTATTTGAGCTCTAATTATTTTGCGACTTTTGGCTATGTCGTTCGTGGTCAACTCGATGTTGAGTATCGGTTTGGATCCTGGGTGGCCTTCAAACCGATCAATCGGATACTGTACCTGGACAGTGGTAGGCGGCACCTTTGGTGTAACTCGCACTCCTGTTGAAACTCTGATCATACTAGTCATCTTGGAATTTTAATTCTCTGTTAATAGTTTGCCTGTATTAATCCCTAAGTGAGCCCAGTGCTGCAATGCAATGAAAATTCACTATTTTTTCCTAAAATATTGCATAAACCTTCCTTCAATATATGAGCAAAATGCTGCAACAAGTGAAGTTAAATAGTATAACCCTAAAATACCTATCGATAAACCTTCCTTCAATATGTGAGCCAAATGCTGCTACAAGTGAAGTTAAATAGTTGGGCAAGGATTCGATGGCTTAGGAAGGAATTATTTTATTTTAAGTG
>CAJUYI010005262.1:0-16124 GCA_910591695.1 Galerucella pusilla
TGTGGAGTCATTTAAAAACAGTTAGTTTCATTTAAAACCATATATATTTATTATATAACGTTTGTATGATTATGTTTATAATAGTTATTTTCTTGGAATTAAACTCATTCATCGTGTAATATTCTCATTCAATCGAGTCCGTGCTCAATGCTATACGTTAATTCTGTAAAACTCGAGAATTATTTTCCAAAAGCTGCTTGATTAAATAAAAGTAATGCTTTGTTGATGGGATTTGCACCTTTTATAATACCTACATAATTTCTCATAAAAAATACCATCACTAATAATTGACTTGAATAAGCTTAAATTAGTTTTTTTTTACATATCTTAAACATTTAACACAAATTACTTTGTACAGACAAGAACTTAAACGCAATGCAAATATTTATTGTGGGGAATTATCATAACGCATTAACATATTATTGTATAAATATTAATAAAAAGAGCCTCTGTGTGAAGAAAAATCACGGTTAAGCGCTGTCTGTAAACATATCATTATTGATATTTGTACTGAACAAATTTACACAGATCTTTGAAGAAAGTAGCCTCATGACTTAATACTTAAAAACGGAAAGACGTCTGTATGTAACGTATTGTATTTTTTCAGATAAATGCTTGGCGTTTATCTAAATAGATTACCGATGGTGAAAAACTACACTAGATATTGGTTTTAAATATTTCAGTGCCTCTAAAGGATTCTAATCTTAAATATCCCCAGTAAATATAAAAATAGATGGTACCAAAAGCCTACTATTTTCCTGAATGGACCACAATAAAATTATAAACGTATATTGAGTCTTAAGGCGGCTCTTCAGCAATAGGCCAGTCTGACGGCACTAGAGGCTTTGACGTCCACAGTTCGCTGCTGACTGGTCCTTGTCGAGAATCTTTGACAACAATGACATTATATTAGGATATATGGACCTAAAAATCATTTTGATAATAAAAAAGTAAAGCACAGGTTCAGGTTACGGCCTAATTTGAAAAGAATCATGCAGTGAACTTTCACATGATTATGGTTAACTGCCTGTTCAAGATACCATCAAAAATTTTTGAAGAACCAATTTGCTTAATTGGACCAAAAATTGAGAAATTAAATACTCCTCAACCAAAAATGTGTTAGTGTGTCTGGCAGATTTCTTTCATCTTTACCGACATTCAGCTGGCAAAAATAGGCCGGCAGCCTAGACAGGTATTTCTATTTTTCTGCGGCAAATGCCCATGCTGGCGGCAATGCTGACGGCCTTGTCCCGTTTGGTGAATAATTTATGCAATACTAGTGCTAGTAATGTTTGGACAAAATCAATTGCGAACGCGACGAACACGTGTTCATCGCCCTTGCTCACATTTCCATTTTCATGATGTATATTTAACCAATAAGCCGAATCTAATTGAGTAATAATATTATTTGATCCTAGTAACGCAAATTCCATACAATTATGAAGATGGCTTTTAGAATTTTCGTGTCTTTTTATTTTCAAACCCAAATGCTCTAGATTCGTGACTCTTATTTCCGTCCAAGCTTTATCGCCACCAAAAAGTAAGCAGGGAAAACAATATAAAGCATTTTTTGTTACATCCACAAATCCATTCGTTTCCTGAATAAATATCAATAGTTATAATAGTGTGAGCGGGTTAACACTGTTTCTAGTCTTGATCAGCAGTTATTTTGAAAACTTTCACTCCTTTTATTTTAATGAGAGGCTTTGGATTTGACAACACCGCTAACTTTCTTTCTCTTTATAGGTAATTCACTTTTCACAAAATTTTGCTTTCTTTCTTCTCCAGTGTGTTATGGTATTGTCATCACAAAACTGTAATCTTAAGTTCTCCATAATAATTTTATCATGTCGTCGAAACATCAACAATTAACGGAGACTAAAATGTCAAATAATATGACAGGTCCAATCCTCTCAGTATATAATTAACATATCCGTTCACTTCCAAAGTTGAAAACAAAAGAAATATTTTTCATATAACTCATCTGACGATTTGGTTGGAATTATAAAAGCCTAGAGTTGATTCAATTTCGAAAATGCGGCCCTGCAAATTTAATGAAGTAGAAGCCTTATAACACGCATAAACTAATTACAAATTACATAGACTAGACTGACTAGATGTTTTTGAAAAAATATATCAACATAATCGATGTTTGAAATTTTTTAATGCATCAAAAAAATTCTATCACAAAACATCAATTGGTGGGCACAGGTAGTATATCCGCCCAACTGATGTTTTCAAATCTTAATTAAAGCTCATTTATGATCAATCACCACTGATAAAGTTATCTATTGCCCTACTTTTTCATTAGAAAACATTTCTACCGTTTACGGTCATTAAAAGATGATAAATTGCTGCACCATGCATACCACGTTGCATAACTCTGAAAGTTCTCGTTATAATTATACAGACCTTAAAAACAGTACCTATTCAATTCAATGTTAAAATGCGACCAGTATTTAAAACTTAAAACCCAAATTATAATTATCAAATTCAGTGGCAATGACAAAACTACATTTGGAAAATTTAACCTGGAAAGTTTAGTCATAGTGTTATTTATTATGGGAAATTTGAAAAATAATCCCTCACAATATCAAATGAACGACCTATTTGTTGTTTAAGATATATTGATCATATTTCTCTCTTATCTTTTTGGATCATGTGAACTCTATCGATACCAGTTTACACACCAGAAAAGTTATCGATAAATATAAATTTCACTATAAACCTCATGATTATTTTAATGCCAATATTTCATTCTATAAAATTTTAAATAACGCATAAAACAGATGCCATGAAAATATAACATTCTAATTTCTGCCAAAAAGAAAACAAAGGAATTTGCAAACGAAAATATGGAAATAACTATATTTTAAGAATATTTCATCATTTTTTATTCATTCATTGGAGTTATTTCTGAACCACTTAAATAACTAAATCATTGTCATTTTGATTACTGTTAATTTTCTTTATTGAACCATAAGGTTGTTTTTTGGCACTTCGGAACAAGGGTAAATTTCCAAATGGGCTGCACTCTAAATTTATTTTGATACAATTGATTCAATCCTACCCTTTTTTGGCACTGGCATAGCCAGTAATTTTACTTTTACTTTATTTTGGTTCATTTTCTTTTATTTTTGATCTACTTATTTATTTTTTAATGTTTTTTTCGTTTCAGGCTTCAATACTTTGGTTTGGGGTAGCACTGCTTCTCACATATATGTTATTAGTTTTTACATAGTGATGTATATATATATATATATATATATATATATATATATATATATATATATAATCTAAACCTATCTACCCGAAGGTGTAAGGTGATCAAATTTGGCTTAATCATTATATATAAAAGCTCTCCATGTTTTCTTGTTTCTTGCTTTGGTTCGTGCTTCCGCTAGAGTTATACCTTTCTTTCTCAAAACCTTTTCTATATTATCGTCCCATGTTTTCCTTGGTCTTCCTCTGGTTCTGCTTTCATGTCTTTTTGCTTCCCATATCTGTTTCACTGGTATGTTGTTGCTTAATCTAGTTAAGTGTCCAAACCATTTTAATTGTCGATCTTGTATTATCTGTATTACAGGTAGAGCATTAAGGTTTTCTCTCACTACTGAATTTCGTATTCTGTCTCTCCTTGTAATACCTGCGACTTTCCGTAGATATTTCATCTCCATACTCTGTAATTTGCTTTCCATCCTCTTCGTCAGTACCCAGCTCTCGCATTCAAAAGTTAATATAGGGAGAAATATAGTTCGATATATAGTCATTTTCGTTTTAACCGAGATTTCTTTCTTTCCAATGAACGAGTTTTTAAGACTATGGTACACCTTCGAAGCATTTTCTATTCTGGTATTTATTTCTATGTCATGGTTCCCTTCATTATTGATGTTTACTCCTAGGTATTTGAAATTTTCTACTTGTTCCAGATGTTTTCCGTTGAGATTTACATGTATTTGGGTATCTTTTTTTCCTGTCACCATTACTTTTGTCTTTTCTTCATTTATTTTTAGGTTTTTATTTTCTAGCTTCGCATTCCAAATGTCCAAGTTCCTTTGCAGATCCTGTTCGTTTTTTGCGAATATTGCAAGGTCATCTGCAAAAGCGCATTCACGTAGATAAACGGGCTGTAGATGTCTGTGTCCAATATACAATTGCTTAGTATGTTCTCTGGTATCTTTCATCACATCATCTAATACTAAGTTGAATAATAATGGGCTTAATACTCCTCCTTGTCTTAGACCACTATTGATTAAAAAATCCTTTGACACCATGTTGTCTGTTCTTACATATATTGTATTATCGTCATGTAGGCTCATTATAGCGTTCACCAATTGTTTATCTACGTTTCTTTTGTTTAATACATCTTTAATTTTATTTCTTGGCACTCTGTCAAACGCCTTTTCCAGATCAACGAACCCCTGGTATATATCCAAATTTCTTTCTATTGCTTTCTGTGTCACTTGTTTAATCGTAAAGATATGGTCGTTGATACTACGCCCTTTCCTAAATCCACTTTGTGATTGTTCCAACAATTCTCCGGTTTGCATTGTAAGCTTCTCTTCCAATATCCGTTCGTAGGCCTTGGAGGGAATACTTAACAGTGTTATACCTCTATAATTTGAACAATCCCTTTTGTCGCCCTTTTTGTGTATAGGAACTATTATTCCGGTCTTCCAGTGGCACAACTCCTTCTTTCCATACTTTGTTATATATTTGTGTTAAAACCTCCAATCCTTTTTCTCCCATATTCTTCATCATTTCAGCTGTGATTTGATCGTGACCTGCTGACTTGCCTTTTTTCAACCCCTTTATAATTTCCAGGACTTCCTTATTTGATATTTCACCTTCTCCTTTTTCACATTGAAATTGAACTTGTTTCTCTAGGTCTTCCTCATTATGAATCTGTTGGTTTAACAATTCGTGGAAATATTGCCTCCATCTTTCCATTATTTCATTTTCCTCCGTTAGAATATTATTTTCTTTATCCATTATTTGCTTGATATTAGCCTGTTTGCCTCCCGTTCTTGCGTTTTTCAAAACTCTGTAAAACAGCTTTTGGTTGGTGTGGTAGTCATTTTCCATTTTTGTTCCAAACTGCTCCCATGATTGTCTCTTTGCCTCCGTTATTATATCTTTCACTTTCTTCCTTTGTTCTTTGTATATATTATAAGAGCCTGGTGTACCTTCTCTCAAATATTGCTTCCATTTTGATTTTTTCTCCTTAACTTCTCTTTTAACCTCTTCTGTCCACCATGAAGTCATTTTCGAGTGTCTATTCCTGCAAATTTTTGTCACTCCACATATATCCTTTGCAGCTTGTATTAGTGCGTTTTTATACCAACTCCAGACCTGTTCTATGCTATTTCTCTGATCGTTTTCTGTTTCATGGAGTATTTTGTATACTTCTTCTCTGTATTTGTTTGCTACTTCTTTGTTGGCTAGCCTATATGTTTTTATCGCTTCCTGCGTTTTACCTTTGGATGCTGGAAATTGTCCTCTGTTGTTTGTGTTGTTTTGTACTAACAGCTTCGCCTTTATTTCTACAAGGTAGTGGTCGCTGCCTATTTCTGGTCCCCTTTTAGTCCTAACATCTATTATTTCTCTTCCATATCTCCTGTCAATCACTGCATAGTCTATAATCGATTTTTCATTTCTGCTTTTTACCTCTCTAGTATACTTATGGATATCTTTGTGTTGGAAAAATCCATTCATAACTAGCATGTTATTCTGAATACAGAAATCAATTATTCTGTCGCCGTTGTTATTTCTCACATTTTCACCGAATTTTCCTATAACATCTCTCGATTTTTCATCCTGTACCCCGACTCTTCCATTGAGATCTCCTAATATTAGTCTTTTTCCCCTTAAGTCTTCAATTACTTGTGTTACTTCTTTCCAGAATTCATCCTTCTTGTTTGCTACTTCGTCTTCATTTGGGCCATATAATATTAAAATATTTAGTTTTTCTTCTTTTTCCATTTTTAATTCTATGTACAATATTCTGTGGGATATGTACTCCCATTTGTTCACATTTTTCGTATATCTGCTGTTTATTATACATCCCACACCTCCTCTAGCTCTATCTTCCTCCTTTACACCACTTAATAGCATGAGATGCCCATTTTTCAATTCCTCCGTATGTTTCCCCTTCCTTTTTGTTTCCGTTATCGCAAGAATATCCAAGTCTAGTTTTTCAAATTCTTCTGTTAACTCGTTCTCTTTTCCATTTAAACTTTTTATGTTCCAGGTTGCAATTTTCATAACCTCTTTCTTTGCATTTGTCGTCTCTCCTTTTTCCTGTGCTCTGTTGTTTTTTATTGTTAGTTTCTTGCTGTCATTTGAGTTATTCTGCTTCTGCTTTTGTCGTACTTCTCCAGCCCTTGAGTTTGGCTGTTCCAGTTCCAGACTTCCCCGTTCATTATTATTTTCTGGAACCCCACTTTTATATTTTTCCCTTTTGCAGCTTCCTCTTTAGCAGTTTTCCTAATTATCCCTTGTATTGTTCTTTCCTCTTTTGTCATATCGTCGTTTATATATACTTTCTCCTCCGTGTCTCGTAATTTCCTTTTGTTGTTCATTATCAGGCTTTTATCCGCTTTACTATTTAGTTCAACCAAATAAGTATTTTCCCCCAGTTTCAATGCTGCTTCTGCTTTTATTGATACCCCCAAATTATTTTCAATGAAATTCTCCATTTTTTCTTTTAAAGCTTTGGGATTACTTGTGTTTACTCGTATTCCCTGCAGTACTATATTTTTCCTTCTTTTCTCGCGTTCCATTTTCTCTACCTTTTCATTTGCCGTTTTAATTTCTTGTTTGAAGGTGCTGACTTCGTTCATGGTTTTTTCGTTCTGTTTCTTAAGCTGTATGATCTCCTCCCTCCATGCTCTTTGTTCATCTCTTAGGTTTCTTATTTCTTCCATCAGCATTTTAGTCTCTTCGTTGTTTGTATGCTGATCTCTCTTGATTTCCTTTATATCTCCTGTCAGGTTTCTCATCATATTCATCATCTCGACTAATTGATCTTTCATGGAGTCTTTCGGCTGTTCTCCATTGCTCGGAGATCTAAGTGTTCTCTTCGATCTTCTGAACAGATCATCTGTGTAGTCTTTCTTTCTTTTTCCCTCGTCCGTCAGGTAGTCGTCCGAGTCCATTTTATGTATTTTAGTTTATGGATCCTTATATATTTCTGGTTACACAGCGGCAAAGCGTCAGGGCCAGTCAACCCGTCGAACCCTTTCAACTTTATCCGTGCAACCAGTTATTCACTGTCGAATTTCTCGTTTATAATTTTAAATTTTATTTCTCCTCAAAATTTCTTCCTTTCTGTCGATCTGGCAACACCTTGGAATAATTTACTGCGACCAGGTCTAGAACAACTCTTTTTTCGTACAATATTTATGACCAGATATCTACTAAATAACCTATTTACTTGTTCTTTTTATATTTTACTCACTCTTTTCCTGTTTTTTAATGCACATGCACTGAGCTTACACATTTAATAATTGCCTGAGGTATTTGTAAATTATTAATTCTCACAACAAACTCCGAAAATTTGGATAAATTGTTGGCGAAAAATCAATTTATTTATTCTCACTCAGCGCCACGTTGCCATTCCATAGTGATGTAATTTGTTATAAATACAATTGCTGGTAGATTTTCTGTATCTTGATGAGCAGCTTAATATTTTGACATAATAAGGTTTGATATAATTCCTAGCTCTTTTAGAATACACCTTAGTAGAGTGTCCATTCCTACCCTAAAGACAAAAACTATAAAACCTGGTAATCATTAAATATAACACACAAGACACATCAGAAGAAGGCGCACCTCGCATCTTCACGGATGGCTCTAAAAAAAATATGGGCTCAGGATGTGGAATTTACTCCAGATCCCTGAATCTAAACATCAAATGGGCGATGGGCTGTAATGTCAGCGTAGCTCAAACAGAGCTCACTGCTATCTACATCGCCGCAAAATAACAGGTAATAACAGGTAATAAAATTCACATCCTCACGGATAGTAGACAAGCACTACTAGCCCTGAACAGACCACGTATCACATCAGGCCTAGTACTGGAGTGTCACCTGTCCCTGATCGAAGCCTGTAGCAACAACGAAGTCACTCTAGACTGGATCAAGGGGCACAGTAAATCGAAAGGTAGCCACATTGCCGACTCACTAGCCAGGAAAGCAGCCTCCCAAAAACTCTTGGGACCTGGCACTTTCATTGGTATGTCGGCGTCGTCTATGATTGACCTAATAAAGGAACACTCCCTTGATAAGTTTAAGGGTAGATGAGACGATGCAGAAGGTTGCAGGCTTGCCAAAGAACTGCTGCAGTATCCGGACAGCAAAGTAGCCAAAAAATACGTGACTATGAACAGACAGAACCTTCGGACAGCCACGGGTATTCTGACCGGTCACTGTCACCTACGAAAACACCTCTGCAGACTGGGTCTGTCTGACACTTCACTCTGTAGAGGATGTGAACAGGAAGATGAGACTGTCGAACACATTCTTTGTGAATGTCCGACACTCTCTCAATTTAGGTTTTCCGTATTCGGCGAGTACAAGCTAACACAAGCCAGCATGAGGGAGCTTACTTCCGGCGACGTTATCGCCTACTTCGAACAAGTAGGCTGGATGACGAGCCAGAAGGAAGTCTGAACCTCAGAAGGATGCACAATGGGCCAATTGTGGCCTAAGTGCTGTGGGGGTCACTCACCTTTCAAATTCTTACAGATACAGATACAAATACCCTAAAGACAAAAACTATAAAACCTGGTAACTTTTAACAATTTCATTATAATAATTAACTATTTTTTGTCTTCAGCTCAGATTTTAATATTTGCTCCCCTGTAAGGATATAAATTACTTGTTTGGTAGAGAGACTATAGAAGTGGTTGCACCAGTGGTAAAAGATCTAGATACATTACAATAGATGTGTTCTTTTTGAAGGAGATCTCAACTCTCTTCAGTTAATGCGATATGAAGTAATTCTTTTAATATTCCAATACATAAGATTCACTCGATCAGGTTATGTTATCAAAAATTCAAATAAATCAAATATTTATTCACCCCCTTCCACTCTGTTTCCGTCTTTTTCCAACTGATACCCCCCATAGCATGAGCAGCTTCGGATAAGGGGGAGGAAAAATCTCAGCTCTCTTCGAAGTGGTTAAGTAAAATGAACGCGCAAGATTAACTGGGATCTCAGTCAAAATGAACCTAATTTATCTGTTAATTATTGTTAAGATTGTGGTTAAGAGGAGACGGGCCAATACCATATAAAGATAAGTTAATTTATTGTTTTTATCTTTTCGTGCATTTGCTTTTCGTCTTAACCAATTTTATTATAGTTAAGTCCCTGTATTTTGTTTACCCATTGAAGTCCGACCGTTTTAAATAAAGTTAAAACCGTTATCAGGTACTTTTATAATATCATAATTACCTATTATATTTAAATTTAAAATGAGATTCTTAAGAATAGTAATTTTTATAACATGGCTTCAGGTCAAGTTAAATATATTTTGGATCGTTACAGTTCATTGATCAACTTCAGTTATGTATTCCACTAGAGTAGGCAGTAACATTTTGAGTGTGTCAAAATAAAATTGTTCAGTATTTGAAATATAAATACAACAAAAAACAGTGAAATATGGCGTTGTGCCAACAGAAACTATACAGGAAACATAAAAACAGAGTGTGAGAAAACAAAGCAGAAAGAATATTAAATTTGTGCACCTGATACTGCTGAACGCGAAGTACTACAATGCGTTCCACAAGCCATGAGAAGGGTTCGCGAAGAATGTGCACCTACTATGTTCATTTATGAAAAAGAAATTACGAAAAGCATAAAAACTATATGACTTGATTTTGTTGCCTTGATGTTAGGGTTCGAATCAAATAAAAAAACAATTGTACACCGCTCAACATGGTTTATTACTATTGTATAAGAGAAAAAGAGAAATACCAACAGTCGCAAGTTTATTTAAGGAGGAAAAAAATGTTCACGAAAATTTCTTTACAATAATTTTCCTAACATCCAATTAACTAGCAGTTAAAACACTTCTGTATTTTCAGTCATTTACACAAACTTGAAGCGGAAAGACACTGATTAAACCATATTTATCTCTGTATAGAAATTATTGACAAGTTCATAACAATAAAGAGCCAACAACTTTAAACACGCCAAACTATCAAGTTTTTTGAACTTCATAGAACAGATGACCGAGTCAAGGTACAAAAAGTCTTTGTCTAATAGGTCGAATAAATTATAGTTTAAAAAAAAACTACAAACACGCTTTAGAACTAGTGAGAAATTATAACAATGGATATTGAGCACCACACGCTATTACCATAATGACATTAATCTTCTCGTTAATTATTTTATTATTAAGTTACGAAATATTTATTAGTGTGTTTTTTAGTTTAAGCTATAGTTTCTGGTATTATTGTTTATTTAATAATGAATTTATGCGTTACTTTATTGCTATTTAACAATTTGGGTCAAAATTCAAAAACCAGAGAAGCAAACCTTACAAATTCTTACAATATAAAGGTGGGAGGTCACGAAAGAGGGAAGAGTGACATCACGTTGAAAATTCGCGCTTGCTTTCCGCACTTTTTATATTTTTTTAGGATAGGAATCCAACTCAAAAAAAATAAGTAGGTACATGGACATTTTTTTTATAGAAGCAATATAAAAATACTGAAAAGGCCCATTATCATAGTTTATAAAATGAATATCAAAAAGTCAAAATAAATTCTAAAATTTCATATGAGCTGTTACAAAATACCTGCTTTCCCACCTTAGCTCTGCCTCAACATGAATACGTAATGGAATGTCCTTGGAATATTTGAATTTTCATCTTAATTAACAAACCACTAAACTCTATAGTATACACCTTGGGTAAATAGCTCGTTAAATACTGTTTCTACTTTGTAATTTTTAGATATGAGCACGAGAAACATCAAAACAGAAACAACGTTAGTTACTTAATACACCACGTGTAGTTATTAATGTTCAACGATTCTTTATTCACGACATTTGTCAACTTCACAGCTAGTAGTGGAAAATATCAGTTATGTACTATAGAGGACATATCAGTTCGGCCTTTTGATTGGTCAAATTGTGTCCACTGCAAATAAAGTTTTTTGACGGTTAAATGTTATGCAATATATTATTAAGGCCTGTCAAAGTAATCCTTGCATGAAATAGCTTGGCACAACACACGATTTTGTAAGACCTTCACGAAGTTCACAGATGCATTGTGGTTGACATAATTTATGTCGAAAGTTATCGCACTAAAATTTTCACGATTTTATGTCATTTTTTGGCCGACGAACATTTTTCAAAACACTCAACAATACAGCTATTGCTCGCACGTGATACACAAACATTTTGTTTGATGTTAGCTTACAAAAACGCGTAAAACGTATCTTCAACCAAAACAAATAAACATAATTTTATTGATGTAATAATCAGGCATTGAAAATTTCTGTTGGTTTTTTCTCAAATACCAAGCACTATAAACAACACCCAGTTGTTATTTTTCCCCACATTTTTTGTTCAAATTTAGTTAAAAGATTATAGAAAATTTTTGATAGGCTGTTTTTACATCTGCTTCAAAGTTTATGTTATTATTATTCTGTTTAATGTACCTGATTTCTGAAATATTTCGTTTACGGTCGACGGTTTCCTGGTTCAAAAGAAAACTTCCAAACATGGTTTTATTATAATGTTCATACTTAAAAACGACTATTTCTGTACTCAATTTGTACATAATATTTTATCGGATATTAACTGAAAATAAAACGTATACACTTAATAAACATATTTCACACCATTTATAAATGTGAGAAAATCTGCCTAAAATTCAGTACTTCTCGGTAGTTATGCAGTTAATTCATATTTGACACAAAATTAAACAAAATTGACATACGATAAATCTGAAAAATTGCATTATTCATGTCTGCTTCTGTTTAAGTGGATTAATAATATTTCTACCGTTATATGCACTCACAATTTGGTGATTTTAATTACTTATAAGCAATTAACACAAAAATATTAATAACAAGTAAAACATAACGATTGCTACTTGTCACAAGCCATCATGAATAATAATGACAATCTTGTTTGTAATTCGAGCAGACCTCATAATTGACTGTTATAAACTGTTCCAGCTGTCTGCATTGCACCCTGGCTCTGATTTAAGATCAAAATTAGGAATTTGTAGATGCCGAGACACTTCAACTTTTGAATTGAGTTGTGTGTTATGTAAACATAAATTTAAATGTACAGGGTGATTCACGCAAGTATGCCATAGTCGGTGTTGTTTTTTTAATGAAACACCCTGTATATTTGCATATTTTTGAAATCCTCTTAATGAACC
The DNA here is from genome assembly GCA_910591695.1 of Galerucella pusilla. NCBI lineage: Eukaryota > Metazoa > Arthropoda > Insecta > Coleoptera > Chrysomelidae > Galerucella > Galerucella pusilla. The sequence goes on from CAJUYI010005262.1 coordinate 12,401, forward strand.
GATTCCAACAAACTAAATAATGTATGGTCAATTATGAATTATACAGGGTGAAATTTTAAAATTAATAATTTATTTCGCTTGAAATATTGGTACTTTTTTAAATTAGCTAAATATGGATTTATCAAAAATCTAAACTAACTAATTATTAGACGTATTTGTGTATTAGACAAAACCTGCTACGCCCATGAATTTTATTATAAATACCTAAAAATTGCCTAAAAACGCCAATAACTAGACAAAATCGGTAAATAATGTGGATTGTTTTCTATTCTGTCAAAAGTTGATGTGTTGACAGTTTATACTGAAAAAGTAAAATCTTTGTCAAACACTCTTTCCTTGTCGACATAACAATGAGATATTTAACTGAGACTCACCGAATTGAAATTATAATGATGATCGGATACGGGGATAACTGCAGAAGTCAAGTTGAAGTGGCAAACTTATTTAATCACAGGTATCCCGAATTGCCTAATATTTCACAAATTACTGTGTCTAAAATTCATGCACAATTCAGAGAACTTGGACATGTGAAACCATTGAAAAGTAAACCACACTTCGATGAAGATGATGTGAAAGTGGATATTTTGTAAGTGTCGAAGAGAATCCAACTTCAAGTACACTTCAAATTGCCCGTGAAAATAATGTTAGTCATACAACTGTTCTAAGATGTCTTCATAAAGAAAAACTTCATCCCTACAAATTAACTTTTGTGCAGGAGTTAACAGAAGACGATCCAGATCCAGATCCAGATTGATGAATAAGCTGAACAGAAATGAGATAGCTCTTGGTACCATTCTTTTTTCTGACGAATCAACATTCACATTGAATGGAGAGGTAAATCGACAGAACTGGAGATATTGGTCAGCAGAGAATCTTAATTGGATGCGTGAGACACACACTCAGTACCCTCAAAAGGTGAACGTTTGGGCCGGTATCATACGGCGACCATATAATTGGTCCTATATTTATAGATGGAAAGTGACAGCTGAAAAATATGCTTAGAAATGAAGTTATTCCTGCGTTGGCAAACTTATATCCCAAAGACCTCAAAGACAGGATAACTACAGAAATACGGAATATATCACCTCAAACTTTGAACAAAGTTAAGGAGGAGTTCTATAGGAGACTGTGCTATTGCCAACAACTGGGTGGAGACCATTTTGAGCATTTATTTTAATGTATTAAAATCAAATACATCAGGTATTTTATGTAGGTGTTTAATAACCGTAAAAATAAAAATTTCACCCTGTATAATTCATAACTGACCATACATTATTTAGTTTGTTGGAATCGGTTCATTAAGAGGATTTCAAAAATATGCAAATATACAGGGTGTTTCATTAAAAAAAAACAACACCGACTATGGCATACTTGCGTGAATCACCCTGTACATTTACATATGTGTTTACATAACGCACAATTCAATTCAAAAGTTGACGTGTCTCGGCATTTTTTATAATTTTCTAAAATAATGACATAAAGAATTTTATTCGATGAGTGGTTTCTGCACTGTATGTATAAGTCCCGGCAAACGTAGTTTTCCATATAACTTATATCTATTAAATATTTTGGTTGTTAATTGAAGCTTAACGATGGTTTAATAAATGTGTGAGGATTTGATCTATTTGAGAAGGACACGAACTATTTATTTTCTCAGTGCAACTGAATTTCTATAACGTAACGAACATATTCATTGTTGGATCTCTCATAAGTTAAGCATAAACTAAAAAAGTATGGAATAAAACAATTTAATTTCTTTCAATATTCATTATATTTGAACTAATGTTCAATTTAACTTGTGATGCGTTTCGAAGAGCAAATGAATGTCCGATATCTTTTGTCCGTCCGACTTTTGCCAATACAAATAGGCTCGATGGTTGGCCCATGCGAGAACATGCCACGTATTAAAAACATGGTGTGCCCAAATCTAAAACGCAGATATCGTTTGGCCTTGCGACTTATTGATTGTCATTGCGAATGCTCATCTAATAGGAAATTGAACGACGAATTGAAGACATCTTGTGGTTGCAGCGATCCTTGTCCACCTATCGGTTTTATAAGAAATAATAGAAGCAAACTGTATTTTTAACAGTAAACTGTAACTTCCAGATGGATGTACTTAAGATTACGGCAATGGTATATTTCTTTTCTTCTCTTAAGGACTCTTCAGGAGAACGATGCTACTTGTAACGTAATCTTGTTAATCTACCAGTTCTTTGGTCACAGTTTCTTTTTTGAATTACAGTTAGCTTCTAGTAGTTCCTATGTAAACCTATAGGTAACTTCCAGATGGGTGTACTTAAGATTACGACAATGGTATATTTCTTTTCTTTTCTTAAGGACTCTTCAAGAGAACGATGCCACTTGTAACGTAATCTTGTTAGTCTACCCGGTGTGGATGGATTCGGTCCCGGCAGGTCATAGATTAAAATGTGTAAATTTTAATCCCTTTATCTATAGGCGTATTGGGTCCCAATGGTACTTAACTACCTGAAGATATTCTTCGGGGAAATGTACCTCTTTTCGGAAATCCAATCCTCCCTCTTTTTATTGTATCTGAATGTTTAAATTAAATACTATTTCATTCATTGTTTATATTTCATCGAGTGCATTTCATATTTCAGATCAATTTGTCTGTTGTTTTAAACATTTTAAAAATGAATATAAATATTATTTTAAGTGAAAAAGGAAAACAAATGTTAGTGATAAATAACTTTAAATATAGTTTTCGAAAGTGCTTAAAAAGTGGAGAAAGGCGTTGGATATGTACAAATAAAAAGTGTAAATCATATATACTTAGTTTGGGTGAATCGAAAGATATAACTTTGACAAAACATATTGAAGAGCATTGTCATAGCGCAAATATAGAAAAATTGAATCGCCAAATTGTAAGCTCTTCTTGCAAACGCAAGGCAGTTGAAGACTTGTCCGAAAAGCCTGCAAAAATTATTCGTCGTGTACTTCAAGAGAATCTGCCATCAACCATTACAACAAATGACGTAGCAAATATTAGAAGGTATATGTACTGCTCCCGTAGGAAAATGCAGCCGGCATTGCCAAAAAACATCGATGAAACTTTCGATATTTTAAAAAACAAAAACATTGGAACAAATACTGGTGAACCATTTATCTTATTTAGTAATAAAATAGACCAGATCGTTGTATTTTCATGCAAGTCAAATATTGAATTTTTGGGAAAAGTTAATCATCGAATTTATTTAGACGGCACATTTAATTATTGTCCACAATTTTTTTGCCAATTCTTTACTATACATGGATATTTTAATGGACACTACATTCCCTTAGTGTTTTAATTGTTGCCTAATAAATGTAGTTCAACTTATCAAAAATTATTTAATATTCTCGAAGATATCGCTTTAAAACACTCTACTAGCTTACATATCACTGAGGCAGTTATAGATTTTGAAATAGGTATTCATACTGCTATTCAAAAAGTTTGGCCAAAAGCCCATGTTATTGGCTGTCGATTTCACCTTGCACAGTCATGGTATAAAAAAATACAAAAATGTGGTTTAATATCAATGTACAGCGAGGAATCTTCTGAAGTTGGTAGATGGCTAAGGATGACCTTTGCTTTAACGTATTTACCTCCTAGGGAAGTGAGTGATTGTTTTATTTTTGATTTGCTTTCAATAGCACCAGACCAGGAAAACATGAAAAATATTGCGATTATTTAATTGAAAATTATATATCTGAAGAATCT
>CAJUYI010005263.1:0-16118 GCA_910591695.1 Galerucella pusilla
CATGTTCATTCCCTTCCCCTTTTCGAAAAGGTTTATTCCACATGAATGCACGCCGGGTCGACGTTTCGCAATTCGCGCTTTTACAATAACTGATTTCAGCTAAACGATACGGGTCAACTTGGCAACCGCGCATTTCCTCACCATATGATTTGGGTTTTTGTTTACCACAAATCACAAGAATCTTTGCCATGACAACAGTTTTTCCATAACTGATTTCAGCTAAACGAAAGTGGGGTCAACTTGCAACCACGCATTTCCTCACCATATGATTTGGGTTTTTATTTACTACTAATCCCAACAATCGTTGTCACGACAACAGTTTTTCCATAACTGATTTCAGCTAAACGGAAGTTGAGCCATTAAAATGCAGAAAACTTACCTTTTCATTATTAATCAACCAGGTGATATGCGGTGGTGGTCTCGAAGAGGCGGTGGTGCAGTTCGCTTCTAATACTTCTCCTATTCCATAGGTATTCTTGTTAAAAGTTATTTCTGGATCGGAGTCTTGCGGTTCTACAAAAGATAAGTTCTCTCAGACATATAATCAGACAAACTTAGATGAGCTTCGCACTTTTGCCCGAGTAAATTTTTCTGGCCATTTAAAAATTGTAAAGGTTTGTTTATAAAAGACAAGGATTATTTTATGTAGCGTGAAGTTGGAAGTTAAGCGATGCGTTGAAAGAGAAAAGTTTTTGAAACATTGTAGATAAAAACTTTTGAATCTTGAGATGTTTTAAAATAAATAAACTAGAAGAGCTGAATGAGATCTGAAACATTAATTTTTCGAAGGTTTCGCTCTCCTATTTCATAGACTCATAAAAAATTACGTACCAGTTAGTGATTTATTTCCCAAATCAAAAAGATTTTCATTTCAACCTATTATCTATCCCGATCAAAAGCAATTCAACATTAATAATGGAAATTTCAACAGTGATCTTATAATCGAAAAAAAAGGCTTAATGGAGATATAAAAATTTCAATATATTTTCGCTGTATTTCAAAATATTTCAGTATTGAAAAAATCCTCAAGCGCGTTTGATGAATGTTATTTTGATATAAATGAGACGCTTCAGCTTGTAAGTGAAACGTCTGGAAAAGTGACAAAGGTCCAATTTTCCTTCTATCCATCAAAAACATTGCTGTCAACATATAAAGGCGATAAGGATTTACATGCTGCCAAAACCTTACAATAAGACCGAAATAAAACCTAAATTTAATAACCAGTCAAAGAAAGCATAAAACGCTAAAAAGCTATCGATAAAAAAAGGAAAATGGAAAAACAGCACCGTATTCAGCCATGCTGGTTATTGAAAATATATTAAATTAGTAATATAAGTAGCTTTTGTTGAGATAGGAATATATAGATATGGATTTATTAGAATTTGACAATAAGTATTTAAATTAAATTTAAGTCATTGGCGTGGACGAATACGTTCAGGGTGAGATGGACAATAGATCAAGGTATCACTTAACATGTGCAGAGTAGATGACAGTGCTGCTCCTTAAAATAAAATTTAGCATGTAGGTGGTTAGATTAGATTAGAATTGGAGTGGCTTTTTGTTTTATCCCACTGTGACCTTTGCAGATGTACTGTGGGCCATAGAGTAATAAATAAGAGAGGTTTTAATTAATATGGAAAGTAATGGAACAAAGTTTTTGCGCAGTCAGCTGCGTATGGCGCTTTACAGCAACTAACTGAACTAACAAGCCCTGCCTCCCTTCACACAAAACTTAATTCTTAGTATTATTTCAATTCGAGGTTAGTCACTGTCATTTGAGAATTTATTTTCATTCAATCTACTCATTGGCCTTTCCACAAAGAAATTAATTATTTTTATCATTGGTAACAACATTTGCCTAAGTTGAAGCCTGCAGACATCCTAAAATTCCTCAGGAAAATATGACTAAAGGAACTACTAGTTTCTGAGACTCTCCTCAGAAACTGAGTAGAAGTAAGGCGGCACAATAGATCTTTTAGGTCTCAGTGAATGTCACTCCAAAAAACACACATACATACATTGGTACATTGGTACCTACTATTATCACAGCATTTATCATCACTTATCATAGGTGAGTCAAAAAAGTAGATTTTTAACCCTAACCGTTTTAGGTTGGTTTTTCGTAATGGAAACATCATTTGTCATTTTATCGTTTTTTTGCAGGCAAGAACGAAAGATTACCAGAAATTTGTGACCCAAACCAAAATAATATGTATGTAGTTACTAGATATATATTAATGTAATTTAGGATGTTATTGTAGGTACCTATTACGTATGTGAAAAAGTGCTTTAATATTTTGAACAATGTATTTGTGTGCTTGCTCTGTAATATTAATGTGTGCTTCAAGATGCCAAATTGCTTGAATGGGTACGTCAATTGAAAAACTGTAAAACAATTATACAAATAACAAGTTTTTTTTAAGTTTCCTGATCTGGATATTAAACGAAGTCGTATTGTGTTTGGAGACCGTCCTCTTATGACGATAGCAATATCATCCGCATATCCCAGGCACTGAATACCTTTGTCCGACAGCCCTACTGGACGCGTGATGTAGGAAGTTACTTGGGTACCTGGTATTGTATGCATGTATGTATATAGGGTTGTTCAAAATATATAACCAGGTCAATATCTTTGAAACGAAAAAAATTATTTCCATGGAACTTACTTTGCAGAAAAGTAAGTATATCCTCACATTCCAATAGATCTAGCTTTTTCGAATCCCTACATACTGGGCTCAATGGGACCAATCTGTAACAACGGGAAATTGAAATTCGCTAAAATAGACACATTCAATTTATATAACGAAAATTGAGAGGATTTCCGATAAACAGAAAGTTTGCTATCAACAAATCTCGCAAAAATCATTCAAAGACAATGAAAGACTAGGAAATGCTTAATAAGGAATGTCGACATTATGGTCATTCTCCTTATAAGAAATTGCCGTAGTGCGGCTCTGTTGTCGCAAAAGGAATTCCACGAGAGAAACCAAGAGGGCTTTAACTCACAAAAGAATTTCAAGTACGTCCTGAACAGGTGGATGGATAGATAGATTTTATTGGAAATTTGCTATCATCTCGACCATGCATTTTTATAACAGAAATTTCGTCTTTGAGAGCTCCGATCGACTATTTTTATTGTAAAACTAAAATTATATTGTAGATCGTTCATTTTTATCTTTTCGTCTTCAATACTGATGAGATTACAATTGGGAAGTCTGCTGTTTAGATAAAACTCCCTTTTGAACTTGCAGGTGTCGCGTCCGGTGAATGAGAAGGATACAAAGTGACGGTAGCAATTTGATTTTTACAGCAAATAAATGAGATTATTATGATGTATGTATGTATGTCTGTATGTATTTTGGGGTGACATTCACTGAGACCTAAAAGATCTATTTTGCCCCCTTTCTTCTACTCAGTTTCTCAGAAGAGTCTCAGAAACAAGTAGTTTTTTTAGTCCTATTTCCCGGAGGAATTTCAGGATGTCTGCAGGCTTCAACTCAGGTAAATGTTCCTCTTATATCCAGTAATCTTCCAGGAGCTGTGCTCTAGGATTCTGCTGTGCAGTTGGAAAGTATGTATACTATGCCAAAAAATATGCATTCTTCTTCCTCCACTATTTTAAGCTTTTCCAGGTGCCCATTCAGGCGACAATGTCCCGTTAGGATCCCTGTTAAAACTCGTAGTGCAGTTTTACTTTATTTTATGTATTTATTTGATCTCAACAGGTTGTAGTCAACCAGAAGAGTCTTCGATTGTATAAGCCCTAGATCTTCCCAATGGTCGTATCTTCTCTTTTTCTCGGCTTCACCTATTCCTTCCATTAGCACATTGGAGCTGATTTCACAAAAGGGTTCAGGCCCCCAGGAAGGTATTTCAGTCCCCCTCTTTGCTAGTTCATCTGCTATTTCATTTCCTTTTATTCCAGTGTGTCCTGGAATCCATAGTAGGTGAATATATTGTTCTCGTCTAGTTCATTGAGTTTGTCTAGGCATTCCCACACCATTTTAGATTACACAAGAGCTCAGTGCTTTAATGGCTGCTTGACTATCCGACATTATGATAATCCTTTGTCTTCTGTATCCTTTATCAATATTGAACTGGGCGCACCCAAGTAACACAACAAGCATCGAAGTAGATTTAAAATCGACTTTTGTGTCACTCTTGAAGCTAATAGGCAATTGAAGCCGTCCACTAAAGCTTCTACATGTAGCATTCATTACGTAATCGCTGCCTAAAGGGAGCGCGCGGTTTGGCCTTAAAGTAGATTTGATAGCTGATTAGCAATTCAACCTGTAGGCCTAAATAGCCATAAATTGGCACCAAAAGAGCATTTTATTAGATTTGATTGCCAACATTGGCTGTCGAAGCGATATAAAGAAGCAGTCGTTTAGTCCAGAAATGGCTTTCAATGCTTTGAATGATCATGCGCAGTTGAACATTTCTCGTGAGAATTTAATAAAGTTTTGTTTTGGATAAATATTAGATTTATATTGGAAATTTATGCCAACAGTTATGTAGGTGTTCACAAAAACGAACATCGTCAACTGTTATGGCAGAGATCTTCCTTCAATATATTATGACAATTATTATTGTTTTTGAAACTGGAAAATATCATTGTGAACCATTAGAAATCTCTGCAAACCTTAATTTTCTGTGAAATGTGAATGAAATACTTCCTGAAAACAGAGGGGCCAGTGATAACTGTGAGCAAAATATACTTCAAAAATTAAATTTTTTTATTATAAATTACGGTGTTGCCATATTCAATTTTTATCAATGAATTATATACATCCAATTGAAATTGAAGTTTTTTATAGTATTTTTAGTTGGATTGATTGATAATATTATATTTGATGGATTAATTTAATTTATATTTCCCAGATTTTCTGAAATTTGTATCCCAGTTTGGAATCAAATAATATCCTGAACCAGATTATTTGCATATTCTATACTTATACTATAAAAATAGTATCATATACCTATCAATATATAGATATAAAAACTATGGCAACATTGCTCATTATCGTGAGCAAACGGTTCGGCCATGTCTTTATTGTATTTAATAGGCATTTTTCTATGCCAATACGAAGCTTTATGGAATTAAAAGCTAGATAGCTGTTTGTATTGCTTTGTGAAAACTTTCAAGATTATAAAGTTGAAGAAAAAGAAGATTATTGTGAAGTTATGTTTTGAGTAATAGATTGTTTTATAGGTCATATTTTATAATCATTTCCTAATAAAAAATGAACACCTTTAAATTTATTGAGACCTTAGAAAGTGGAGATAATAATTTTATGTGTTGTTCCTGACGCATGGGATGGGAACAACAGCAACAACAAATTTTCTACCAAGACGTAGTGGTATTAGCCTGTGAAGAAAGAGTCCCACGACAAGGCCAATAAAGAGACGCGGTCCAGGAACCAGGAAGGTGATCTTCTGGTTCTATCGTTATTTCGTTGTAACTTTTAGCTGCGTTACTACTTTTATGTACACGCCTGTAATACGCACCTGTTCGTCCAAATTTCCGTAGTTTTGTGATTTTCCATTTATTTTTAATCCAATCTTTTTCTTCTCCATGATCGATAATGATTTCTGAAATATTATGAAACCTTTCAACTGGAATTGAGATTTACAATCGCATTGAGGTTAGCAATACAGTAATGAATTTTTTTGGAATTTATTTCCATTTAAAATCCAAATTAATTCCAATACCAAACTTCGTATCATTGCTTTTAAATGGCACTCATTGAAGCACTAAATGGCATTTTATGACCATACAAAATTCCAATTTCGCCATTCATTTTTTGGCATTTTTTAAAGCCAATATTTCTATTCTTTGGCTACTTTTAATGACTTATTAGCAATCATTGCTACATGGCTGCAATATTTGGCCTCGAAAGAGATTGGACGTCTTTGAAGGAATGCTGAAATAATTCTATAAAATAATGCTAAGAATATGCTAAACTTAAGCATTTTTTCTGAATTATTTGCTTCGATCTAGCATTATTTGCTTGGCAAATGAAATATGTTACTTGGGCACTTTCTTATGGCGTGGATTTCCGCTTGAAAGATATTCGGGTTTTTTCCCAAGCTTTCAAAGTGTTTGGTTCCTGGCACTATTCCAGTTTCTTCTATTGATATTTGGATCCCATTCCTTCTTGCTGCTTAATAATAATAATAATAATAATAAGAAAATTGCAAAATAATAATAATAATAATAAGAAAATTGCAAAATACACCGATTTTGCAATTGAGGTAAGACAGATGTGGCATACAGAGAAAATAGAGGTGGTACCGATCATCGTTTCATCTACGAGACTAATTCTCAAAACTCTACAAGATAGCCTTACCAAACTAGGTCTCCATAAAAATACATACATCGATCTGCAGAAGGCTGCCATTCTAAATACCTGTCACACTGTCCGTAAATTCATAAATATGTGATTTCCGAGCCTAATCCCATTTGCATTTACACACGCTCGGGATAGGTGAACCTTACCAGCAAGTGCTTATATATATATATATATATGTATAGCTTCGTCATTCTTCCCTCCACGATAAACTGCGGACGGACCGACTTCCAGTATATATACTTCAATTATAGAAAAAAGCCTGTATATACATATTTGGGGGAGGAGTCTTTATATGTACCTCAAGAGAGGGGTAATGAATTTAATCAGTAAAATTTCAATATATTTCAAACATGTTATCCAGTGGTAGTTCCCTCCAACGCTATATATTTCATAAGCAATTATTACTCATATATCCCTCCAGCGCAGTTGCCACATTGTGGAGGGTACTACGTGTTATTTTTGCTTTCTTATTATATATATTACAATTATCGAATCAGTTATTTTTGAAACTAGTAAGTGCGCTCATATATTTTGAGTATTTCGGATCAGTTATTATGAAGGAATGGTTTATCAGTATAACGGTAAAATAAAAGCTTCACAGTTGAATTTAAGGTTATTTGATTTTTATTCTCAAATATTTTGGTATTTCACTAAAATTGAGTAATTGACCAAAAAAACCACAAAAAGGGTTGTGATTAACATGAGAAAAACTTAACGATGCTAGGCATGTGATTTTCCGGAAAATCGTCGAGTGAAAATTTTTGTTTTTGTTTTTCACTCCAATTGTTTGAATAATGAAAGCACAGAAAAATGTTCAAATAAAAAATAAGTCGATTTAAATTTTCAAGTTTTTTTCTATTTTTTGACTAGGCTATAGGTAGGTAATATGAAAATATAATTATATCGTATATACAGAGTGTTTCATAAAGAATTGTCCATATAGTAACTGGAGAAACCTTAACACGAAATATGAAGATTCAAGCCAAAACATTTAAATAAAATATTCTTCCCAACCGTGGGGTTTTATTTTGAATATTTCAAATGATTTCAGCCCTAGTTTTGACACCTTTCAATATTTTTGTTAATACTTGGCAAACAGTTTACATATGTTAGGTTACTAGGTGGTGGAAGAAAGTTTTCCCCGATTGCCAAAGGCGTGCGGTAGGGATGGATACTTTTTGTTATCCCCCTACGTTTCAGCATGTGTTTTTGATTCATCGTAACTTTCTATGTAAATATCATCCTCCTGTCTCAATGCGATAGAGTGAGTAGTTTTCGAATTATTTGCATTTAAAGGTAATGTTTAAAATATCCAATTTTGCTTTATTGCTTATTTCATATGAGTGTCGTTGATAATTTAACCACCTTGATAATCAAATTTGTTAATTCTAGTCGTAAATTCACATGAGTCAATAACTATTTCACTCTTTGCCAAGCATGAACAAAAAATATTGGAAGGTATCAAAACTATGGGTTAGAATTTTAGAATATATCTCGGTTAGAAAGAATGTTTTATTAAAATGTTTTGATCTAAATCATCATATTTCGTGCTAAGGTTTCTCCAGTTACTATATGGACAATCCTAAATGAAACACCCTGTATATACGAATTTTCAAAACAAAAACATTGAAATAAACGATCAATCATTCCAAAGCGCAAGTCTTTTTTGCTGAAATCAAATTTACGGTGAAGCCGTTATAAGTAGGTACACTGTTATCATTGTAATGTTTTTCTTATTTATTTAAACAGTTTTTACCGTGAGATAGAATTATACACTTACTATGGCTAATTACTATTGATTTATTGAAGAAACACTTACACACTATAATAAACTTAATTTATATACATACTACTTAATGTCTATTAATTTATCTACACTCGGTATAATAATTGTCCTAATTTATCTTCAACACTATTTATATTCACTTTCTGTTCACTCACTGTATACTGAAACTGTTTACCGATTCACTGTATACTGAAAAACTCTCGATTCACTCGAAAACCCGCGTATATATAGTCCTTCGAATCTCTAGAAAATTCTTGAATATACCACCTCAGCGTATACTTTATAAATCGAGAACTTTCGCGATAAACCATTGTATGGCCTGGTACATTTCCAAAACAGTCTGGATATTACCTGCGAAAGAACCTTTCTAGAAAGGTCGCATTCATAGTTTGCGACAGGACCGGCTTCGGAATCAGTGAGTTCGTAACATTATAAATGGATAATTCATATAATCCACAAAGCATATCATATATCACTTCGTCAATGAATATCTCAGAAAAGTAGACTCAACAAAATTAAACTCATCCATTAGCCCGGATATTTCATGCAATCTAAAACATGAAAATACCGAATTTTGTTAATATTTTTACGTATTTCAAGAACAGGCGCGAAAGTTGAGAATGTTTTTTTGGCATAAGTTACAATATATAATGAATTAAAAATTTTACTAAGCGTCAATTTGCATTTAAAATCTGCTGTCTCTGTGAATGCGACCTTTCTAGAAAGGTTCTTTCGCAGGTAATAAGAAGACTGTTCTTGAAGGCGTACAATGGGATTATAAAATATACGCAGAGGTGGTATAGTCAAAAAAGTTCTAGAGATTCGAGGGACTATATATAAGCGGGTTTTCCAGTGAGTGGAGGAGTTGTTCAGTATACAGTGAATCGGTAAACAGTTTCAGTATACAGTGAGTGAATATAAATAGTGTTGAAGATAAATTAGATATTATATAGATAGATAATTATTATACAGAGTGTAGATAAATTAATAGACTTTAAGTAGTGTGTATATAAATTAATTTTATTATAGGGTGTAAGTGTTACTTTAATAAATCAGTAGTAATTAGCCATATTAAGTGTATAATTTTATCCCACGGTAAAAACAGTTCAAAATAAATAAGAAAAACATTACAATAGTAAATCGCACTTACTTTTTTTACGAGCTAATGCAACAAGTAATCGGCTTCTTGAAGTCATGTTTACCAGTAAACTAACTTACAGTATTCACACTCAAAAGCTGTGTTGCCAAATTTCGGAGGGAACAAAATCGAGTATTTCAACCTCAGTTATATAAAACACTATGGAGGGAACATAACACATGATGTTTAACGCCAACGGTGAAACGTCCAACTAATCCACGCACTTTCAAGGTAAATCCATGTAAACCACCCTCCACAACATTTTTCTTTAGCTGGTTGGTAGGAGGTTGAGTAACTGTTTAAATTCAAATTTAACGCTGAACGTTGTTCCCTCCAAAACCGGAGGGAAGTTGGTTATATAAGAGGGAAGTACGATGCGTATATCTGTATTTTTGAGGGAAGACCGTCTTGGTTATATATATATATATATATATATATATATAGATTGATAAAGGGTACCATGTCGCCTCAAAAAGTGTTATAAAGTTTATATTGTCGCCTCATATATATCCTTGTCGCCTCACTTTGGTGAGGCGACAACGTTTTCATATGAAACTTTCGCAGAATAATCTTGGTATCTTTTTTAGTTAATCTGTGAAATTTCGTTTTGAGGCCACAAGGATACCCCAGTCACTATTTTTTTCCTCCCGTAGTTTGGCTATATATCACTGGCGCTAGTATCGTAATTTCTGGTGTTACTCGCTGAACGATGTGACTTCAGTATATAAATCATGCTTTCGCGTTACGTTTCGTACGCTCTCACATCAGAAATTTGACAACGCAGGAAAGCGGTGATAAATAGATATTTCCCATTAAGACAAAATATACTATTCGAGTTCCTTATTTAATTTATAAAACTAGTAGTAAAAAAACGAAATATGTCTTTAAGAAGCAGAAGAATACTAGCTTTACTTAAGGTAAATATAAATATTCACTATGATAATCATAATAAATATCATTTTATGTACAAAATGTTTTTTGGAATTTTGGTTTACATAAAGTTCAAAATTTAACCTATAAAAATTGAATCTACCTACCTTTAGACAAATATATCGTCCAACAAGGGAAGCAACTATTTTTTTATATTTAGACTGACCTAATTCCTTCTTCTTTTAAAATCGTACATGATTGTGAACAGGTCATTCTTTTACTTTTCGCTGATATTTTTATACAGATTATTACACTTTTCAGAGATCTCAGGAGAATGTTTTGTTGAAAGGTTTTATTTTTAAAATTGCGTCAAATATAGGGAATTGAACCACATTTAAAATGTCCATCGTTTTGGGTGTTCCAAGAATATACCTATAGCCTCATAATTTTCCAATGATTGCCTCACAATTATTTTATACAGAAGAGATTTTGAAGATATACAGTGGTTCAGGATTTTGAGAATGATACATAGTTATTTCTAAATTGATACGAGATATTTTATCGGTAGATTTTTCAGCCAAGATTAATGGTAGTTGATCAGGTAGTTGTTCCTGTTCAAACCGCTTCCACTACAAGTTTCAGCCCTTTAAAATTCATTAATCTAAAAGAATGAATTTTAAATAATGAAATTTGGCAGATAATTAATGTTGTAAAATATTTGATACTAGCTGTATTAATAGTATGTAAGAAATGATCCGTACATTTACTTAGGTAGTATAGGCTATTATTTCATTTTTTGTAAACTGGTGATTGAACTAGAACAAGTAAAGATACAAAAAAGATATAAGGGTGTCCCGTGAATAATTTGAGGATCGGTAGCTCGTTTCAAACTATTTCAAATCCCTGGATGCAATGATTTTCTCACTTGTTAGTTTGTGAGATACAGGGTGATAAAGGCTGCACAGGAAATATACATTTTGTTGCATATCTTCTCGTAGGTTAAAAATATAAATTTTTTATACGTCAAATATTCGAGCTATCACAAAAATATGAAAATACAAATTGGTCTATTGAAAATATTAACGAAGTATGTTATATATCATAAAATATAACATATTTCGAAAATAAATCAGTATTGAATGAATAGCTCAATAAGAAAGTCAATAATTACTTCCATATTTTTAGTTTATCATACACCTCATAATTAAACTACAATTAAAGTGTTCCGCCAATTTTACCGGATTTTACTAGTCAACAAAATTTTTACCAGTCTGTTTTCTTCAAAGCGATATTTGGAGCCTAAATTTTTTGATATCCTTGATATACTCTTTTTTCATTCTGGTTTAGTATGTGATGCATTTCCACATGAGTATAACTATACTCTCTCTCATATTTCAGGATCGAAAGGAGATCAACTCTGATCAAAATGTAGAAGACATCCCTACTCCAACCTGTTCGCAGGAAAAGAATGACTGCTTCAATGAAACAGAAACCGATTGTAGTCATATATCTGACACACCCGAAAAATCTTTATCATTGATAACTGACCAGGACATCGAAAATAATTCACTGTCGTTTGAAATCCCCCTACAAGATTCATTAAATATCTCTTTATTTAATAATTTGGGTATAGAACAGAATCCTCTCACGATTCTCAATGAAAGTTTTTTAACAGCAGGATCGAGTGAATTGTCAGATAATATTGTATCCAATCTGTCCCTGGAGAGTGACAACGTCCAAAACGTCAGTGAGACTCTGGAATGTGAATCAAAAGATAAGCTTGCCAATATTATATGTTGTAATAGTGACAATACTCCAAATCAAAACAAGGTTAGTTGGGGAAATATTATTAAATCAGTTTATGGTAACCAAGAAAATTCAGAAAATACAATAAATTTAACTGTATCCGATACTGGTGAAGTATCCAGCTTTGAGATTGATCCTTGTATCCGCCGTGATAGTAATGATGTGCACAATTTCACCAATACCACTAATTCCGAAAGTAATAATTCCGATGATGAAAAAGATGAGAATTTTGAGATTTCAAAATACAAAAATCAATCTCAATCTAGTAGTGATAGCAGTTCTGATAGCAGTTCTGGGGAAAATGAAGAAATAGGAATTCAAAATACAGAAGCAAAAAAAGAAGCTCAAAATCTTATTGCAAAGAAAATATTCTGTAATTATTGTAAAAATGACTTGCTGTCTAAAAATTTTGCAAGGCACATGCAAACTTTTCATGGAGACGAAAAAGAAATTTTGAAAATAATGCAACTTCCAAAAAACTCTAAAGCTAGACGAGAAGCTTTTGTTTTACTTAGGAACCAAATTAAATTTGACTTATATATAACAGGAGATGTACGTCCTGTTAGAAATCAAAATATCGAAGGTTTTGATTTTTACCCTTGTGTTCATTGCCAGGGCGTATTTAAAAAATCTTACCTTAAAAGACACGCCAGACGATGTAAGCAGAAACAAAATAAAGGTGCTAGGAGTAATTATGTTTCAGAGTCGCAAACGCTAGCAGCTTGTTTAATGGACTCAACAAATGCAATATCTAAATTAAATGTGAAGGAAAAAGTTTTTGACAAAATGAAAGGAGATGCCATATCTTTCCAAGCAAAAAAAGATCTATTAATAGTTAATTTTGGGAACTCCTATTTAAAAAAACACAAAAGAGAGGGTATTGATTATGCTTGCAGCAGTATAGGATGCGTGACCTCTCCAGATTACTCATCGAGTATAGAAACATTGTTAAAGACAATAAAATTTCTTTAAAAGATATTCTTAGGCCAACAAACTTCGACTCACACACGACTCACACACGACTCACCCACCAGCATTTACTCTCAAAAGACATTCCACCCATATGTGACATGTGTAATGTGCAAATAAGTGTATCACATATATTAGTGCAGTGTCCTAAATTTAAATTACAAAGAGAACTTCACGGTATTAAAGGTTCGTTAGAGAACATACTAAACGAAAATCACAACATAGAAAACGTATTAGGGTTCCTTAACCAAACTAATCTTTGCTCTAAAATTTAAGGTACCTACCACATAACTGTATGTATTGTATTGTATTTTATTGCTAACTAAAACCTTGTTTCTTGTATTGTTCCACTGCTAATAACCCTTAGTGGTTGATGCAGTTTGATATTAAAATAAAAAAAAAACTTCGACAATATATTAACTGCAGCAAGAACTATATCTGGATACAACCCAACGGATAATAGTATATTACGTAACGTGTGCGGAAAGTGACATTTTTCACACGAGTGGGAAGTATTGTCTCACGAGCGCAGCCGAGTGAGACAATCCCACGAGTGTGAAAAATCACTTTCGCACAAGTTATGTACACTATTTTTCCTACGACCACGCGATATACTTTTACCAAATTAGGCATGTATAATCTTGCTTTTTTATGTAGATGTGAGAGGTTTTACATATGTGTATTTGTAAATACTTTATATGGTTTTGATTACTTACCTTTGAAATTGGCCCAGAAAATTGTGATTTTTATGCAATGGAAAAAAGTACCTTTATAAAAAAGTTAGAATTAATATTTAACTTGTTGCCTACCTGTTGGAGATTGAAAGTATTAACTAGCTATTTTAAGGATTCATTGTTCAAATAATTGAAAACGGATATTTATTGTTTTAATAACATGAAAGTCTAATAAATGTCGATATAAACACATTTTATTTTGGAGAATAAATAAACTGTTGTGTATATTTTTTTAGCGTTTATTAGTATCTTAGACAAGAACCATAAGCTACAACAGTGGGATGGCCGAGCGGTCTAGGCATCCGTGGGATCGATTTTTGACAAGCAGTAGGGTGGTTCGAGTCCGGGCTCGGTATTTATTTTTTTTATTTTATTTTAAATGAAATAAATAGATTATATTATATTATTATATGGACAAATCAACTTAGGAAATAAGCATTTCACATATACAAATTAATTTGCGGAGTGAAAAGACTAGCATTTCAACATTCAATTTGACAGCTTTTTTATCCGCACACGTACGGATAATATTTTTTTCCGTACGCGTATGAATAAAGGTCACTTTCCATAGAACTAGTCAGTGCGATATATGTCACTTTCCTATGTGGTCGTAGGAAAAATATTTAACGCTCCTAGTCTAGCGATGCATTTGGGAACGTATTTGAAACTGTGTTGTGATGAACTTCATCATTTGATATTGAAACAATCAACTGGTTTTACCTGCAGGAGCGATGAAGAATCCAGAAGCTGGCTGAGAGATATAAAAAATTTTAAACATTTACTTACTTCTCGCTGGAGTATTGAAATTTCCTCCCTTGCAAATAAAAACCTACAAGAAAAGAAATGGAATAAACCACTACTTGTACCTTTGGTTAATGATATTAAAATATTCAGAGAAAAAACCATTGCAATTGCTTCCGAGTGCCAAAAGCAATTTGAAGATAATACCGACACTGTTGAAACATATAAGAATTTAGTGAATTCGACTTTAGCTTTGGTGATTCTTTTTAATAGAAGAAGAATTGGAGAGGTCCAATATTTAAAATTGACAGAATATGCCAATAATAGAAAAACTGACTTCAGTGATTTTGAAAATGTGTTAACCGAGGGAGAAAAAGCACTTACAAGAGAATATAAAAGAATTGTATGTTCCGGCAAGGGTTCGCGAGCTGTTGTTATTTTAATACCAAAAATGTTACAAAATTTTATACATACTCTGATCATGTATCGACAAAAATATATTTCTGATGACAATCAATATATTTTTGCCACTCCTGGGAGCACAATCAAATGGGGAAGAGGAGATGTCGCTATTCGTCAGTTAACAAAAAAAATGAACTTACAAAATCCAGAAGCAATTTCCAGCAATAAATTACGGAAGCATATTGCAACTGTCGCACAAATTTTAAATATGTCAAAACAGGATACCAAACAATTTTCTAAATTTATGGGACACGACGAAAAAACACACAACGAATTTTATGAATTGCCTGCAGATATTTACCAAACGGCAAAAGTATCAAAGTTTCTATTAGTTATGGAAAGGGGAAAACTACCTCTAGAGTACAAAGGAAAATCTTTTGATGAGATTGATTTCGATGCAAATTTAGAAATACCGGAAGAGAATGATGATGATGTGCGTCCGGTGCCAAAAGGTGAACAGCCGAGTACATCAATTATTCTACAAGATCAAGAAGAAGAGACGGCCGTTAAGGAAAGTAGAGAGTCTTATAAAAAAAGGAAACCATTGGTAGAATTGGACAATATATTAGAAGATGAGGATAGCTGTGATACAATGCGTAGTGAAAGAAAAAAAGTGAAAAAGCAAACTTGGACCAATCAAGAAATAAATCAACTCAAAAAACAATTTTCATCACACTTGAAAACGGGAAAATATCCGTCATCCAAAGAAATAAAAGAGTTCCTAACTAAAAATGGGATGAAAAGATCTGTTCCGATTGTAAAAGCTAAACTGCAACATTTATTTAAATCATAATATTATTAGCATGATATTATTATCACATTATATTGCTAATACTTTATATTATCATTATTCCATTATTTTTCTATAAATTATAATAAATCTTACTTTTCATGCAATAAACAATTAAATGTACACGATATTCATTTCTGCACCAAATCGTTCATCCACCCTTCAAAAAAACAAAATAATGCAAATTTTGGAACATTATAAATCAGTCATCAATTGTATCATATTATTAGATTCAGAGTAAACGTGGCAACCCCTGGAGGGGCGACATCGTTCTACGCTTAACAATCTCCCATATATGGCTTTGAGGTGACAACGGATTTAATTTAACCTCACATATATATATAAAAAAAAGTCGGAAACTTTTTCCCCTCTTTTGAGTTTCTGACTAAGGATGCTCCCCTCATGCCATATGTGCAAAAATGTTTTTCTAATTATTATTGGAAATAGGTGAGGCCAGGTCGTCCTGTTC
>CAJUYI010005264.1:0-13742 GCA_910591695.1 Galerucella pusilla
CAGCAGAATTACGAACTGATGGATCACTCTAAAAATCGCTACCTGATCAACTTTGTTGGGATGAACGCGACCAATGTAGTGATGTCTATTACGCACTGTAAAAAAAACGCACAGCTGTAAAGTAAATCGCACGGCTTCCCTAGCAACATCTTAGCAACTGTCAATAGACGTCGCTATTTTATTCAAAATTTACTATTTGAAAACATTCGATATTGCCACGTTTAACTATGAAAAACCCAAAGGGCTAAGTATATTGATTATAATTGAAAAATGAACTTTTAATGATTATCAACATATTAATATTAGTGATTAAACGTTAGTTCTTTAATGTGCTTCTTTCATTGGTAATGGAGTAGGTAATAGAGATGGAGATGGAAGTTTACCAAGCAACTCTAATAATGTAACTGTTGTTTCTTATGCTTCAACAAGCAGCTTTTCCATTCGTGCGTAAAATGCTTCTTACCACACAAACTACGTAATATACTATTAAGTGAACTTTGAAGCAATTTAACAGCATTTTCTAAGAGAAAAAAGTCACGTGATATTTGTCAAGACCACCTTCTCGCCCAAGTGAGATTTAGTGAGATTCGAATCGATCCCCTCCCCCCCTGAACTCCTCACGTAATTAATGGTGGTCCCCTTATTCAGACAAAAAATAATTTTTTTAATACCGACCAAAAAGTATACACATTCTGGACAATTTTTTGTCCAGGATATAACGTTTTGCCGATCAAGACCGGAAAATGGACGTCAGGAACCGGCAAAGCTTTTTTTTTCATTTTTCGAATCGCTCTTTTATAATACTAATCACACTTGATTTCGTTACTATGGTAACAACGTTTCGATATATTGTCGAGTGATGACAGTTCGTTCACTTTTAATTTTCAATTATCTGACACTGAAAATGAGATTCCAGAAGAAATTTTGTAAGCAGCGCGAAAAGCTCCTTTACGCTATATTACCAGTAAAATCAAAAGTCCGTTGCGAGAAGTCATACGACGCATTTAAAAATTGGTATCGAGAAAGAAAAGTAAAAAATGTAAATGAAGAAGTCTTAAAAACATTATTGTACGTCACGCACCCGGAAATTAGTGTTTTTCAGGTCTCTCCAAGCTTTCAGGACTCGCCTACGTCTCCCTCTGGAATCTGCTTGTCTCGACATGAAAAACGCTACTTTCCGGTCTTGTAACGTAAATTACTATTTCGTGCAATTGCACGCGAAACCAAACGTCACTTCCAAATTTGAATATCACTTCCATAATTGATATTTCTAAAATACTATAAAGACAAGGATTATTTATTATTATTATTTTTATTGAGTTTAAATTTTGCTGGGTTTTTATTAAATTTGGTTTAAATTTCGAGAGAAGGTCATCTCTCGTCTCGTCTCGCCCTCTGTCGACGAGACGAGATACCCATTTTACCTCGTCTTGTCTCGAATTATACGGAGTGGCCCTGCCACTACTCTACCAGACGCAAATTTCTTCGAATACCTCTGAGGAGGTCCTGTTAGAAACTGCGTTCCAGACAAGAAATTTTTTTATTGGCAAGGTGTACCTGCTTCAGATGAAAGCATCTTGGTGTACGAAGGAGTTGTGCTTGAAAGTATTCGTGACACTTATGTCGATATTCCTCCTCAATTCCAATGATATCGTACTCTTTGAAGATCTGTATTGACAAGCCTATCTTCTCGTTGACATTCCAACCTGTTTTTTGCTATTCTCGCCAATCTCTCTGACCTCTGTGCAGTAAATGCACGTGGTCTTCCACTTTTTGGGAGATTCAGACATGGTATTTCCTGTTAGCACTCAGCTATTGTTATATAAACCCCAAGTAGTAATTTAAATTCCATAAGGTTTGTATAAACATAGAATACTTAAATTCTTATAACGGTCTACAACACAATTATATGATCCTTATACAACTGAAAAGGGCCCATTTTTATACAACTGTTTGGTTGTATAACATTTCTATTAAAAGTTTATACAACTCTTATATGACTGTTTTATAATCATTTATACAGCTACTATAAAATGATTTAATAGTGTGTCATGTAGTCACAGCTATAAAATGGGATTGAAGCGGCACTATGAAGGTCTAACAAAATGGTTGTGTAATGCAATATATTTTTTTATAATGCCGTTATTTCGAGCACAATGGAAACATTTTCTCATCTAGCAGTTTATAAGAGCATTTCATTTTTTAGTGAAGAATATCAGAACCAAATTATATTTCAACTTGAACGTGCATCATACATTTCATTTGTAGAAATGGAGATTTATCAAAACGACTTGGACCGCTTGGGTGGACATCGATAGTAAAAATTATTATTTCATTTTATTTGGATAGTTTAATAGCACATATTTTGATGCGCCGCAAATTTTACTGATAGATTATAGGTATATATTTGGCAAGAAAACGAAGCGCTTCAATTCTGGTTAAGTTTCAAGTAGATAAAAATAATAAAATAGAATATCCTAAAATACTTTTTTTTATGACTTTAATAGTTTATCACTTCATATGGATATTCTTTCACAATATAATTCTCTAAATAATGATAAAGTCGCATTTTTCAATATAGTTTCATGTTTCCAACTCAATTGCTCATAATGGCGGCGAAAGCGGTACAAGAATTGCTTATTTAAACATGGCGATTTATAAAGCAACAATTTTATCCCAAAGAAATGCCTTAAACAATATTTTATTGTCAAATGGAACGGTATACGATAACTGTTTTATAACGAAGAATATTTAGACACTATACAACCAAAAATTGTTTTATAATGCAACGCATATACAATATTTATTATACAACATTATACAGCTTCAATAAGACAAGCTTAAGTAACTATTTTATAATGTTGTAGCTGTTAGTTATATAGTATATTATAGAACTCTTATACAATAGGTATAAAAGTCTTATAAAATGATATTTTTGTATAAACTGGCTTATAAGGTATTATATCATTTTAAAAGAAATGATCGTATAATGCGTTATAGCATATAGTAAAAGTCACTATAGAATCATTTAATACAACAATTTTCTTTAAAAAAACAAAATTATCGCAACAAAAGGCTTAATAGAAATAAAAAGTCCTTAAAATAACGCTATTCGACTATTATACAACAATTCAGTCCTCTTAGAATTCCATTTTGCTGGTTGGGACGGTTCTACGTGAAATGTTTCCATTCTGGAATATTCGACAGATCTCATCTTTGGGTAAAACCAACTTCTTATACATCTTAAATCCAAAGGCAACTTCTTGAAATTGAAGCCAATGGTTTTTTTGAGCCGAAACTTTTGGGACATATGTTATAAGCTTAACAGAGACAAAAAAGCTAATGAGGTTGACAGACGAAGCCATGTGCAGGAAACTGCAGAGCACATCCTATGTCAGTGCAACTGCTTGGTGAATGTGCGGTTTCTTGTACTAGACTACTAGACGATGAGATAAAACCGGCAAGAAATTACATGTAAGATTCAGTCTCGAGACTCGAGAGTTATCTAAAAAGAGTCGTACTGGAGAATGTGATCTAGATTAAGAGGACTACAATAAATATGAAAAGGTCGCAGTGGAATTGACCGATAAGCCACCTCATCAAATTTAATCTAATATTGTGGTTACCATAATTTGAGGAATTCATGGTTGCTCTACAAATAGCTGGGCCCCCACTGACTCGTATATTTCTGCAAGGTGTTTGTGTACACTCCATCATTTTTGCAGTACCTACCAATTCAGTAACTTGTTTCAAATTAATTAATGTTATATTTCATAGTGAGTAAGATAAATGTGTTTTGTGAGAGATAGTGCCTGTTAAACTTAGTTTGGTGAATATTTCAAAATACATTAGTTAGATGTATTTGGGAATAAGTTTCCCAATTTTCAAAATATTTTGCCCAGCTTGGCATAATTTTGGATCTGTTGGATCTATTTAAGCATTCATACATCTTTATACTAAGAATATTGCGGTACGGAGCAATATGCACTTGCTGGTCTTTATTAGAGTGTAAATAAGTATTCTGTTACAGCAAACTTCACCAAACTCTTCCAGAAATCAAGAATACGATGTATTAACCTTGCTCACTATAGGTACACGTAGGTACTCTAATGGCAATTTGGTTTGTCCATTCCAAGGTTATAAAATGTTGACGGTAGGTGTAGCACACTTTGCTCGTTTTTGCGAATAATTAAAATCTGTAAATATATTTGAATTGAATTGGCATTCATATGACGAACGAGTACGTATCCTACAATTATATCTATAGAGAAATACTAAGAGAACAAAGTGGCAACGTTGCAAAGCTTGAACCTACTGATAAATACATATGAGTAGGTATCTATACCATTTTGATAGTTTAATAATCTTGATTTCTTGTTTAAAAATAGGTATCCTGGATGTGACAACATATTTTTTAAATAAATTTGGTCTTTATTTATAACTAATAACTATCTAAATGGTTAGTCTGAAAGTAAAGGCCATTCAAAAAATATGTTTATAATAGACTGGTATCAGTACAAGTGCACTTTGAAGTTGTATTTAGATGTGACCTTGAATAATATGTAATAAAATGTGATACAGTTTATGATGAGACAGTATTTTGAAATAAATTCATATTGACAGTCTTATTTAGATTTATAGTTCAAAGTACTTTTATGAATATTAAATATAATAGAAATTTAGCAGAAATCATAGTAATTCCTACCATTACGTAATGACAGCTTAAGAAATATATGCTGCAATTAATTAATTTTAAACATTTGTAGATACCTATTTAATTCAATAGTACGACCACAAATAGGCAATTTATAATATTTTAATGTGTCACATTTTTTCTACAATAATGCCTTGTGTTCATCTCCTACGTTGTGTCACATTTATTTATTTAGATTAATTATGTTTATATAGCATGTAACCACTTGAATCAGATTCTTTGGTATAGTGTAGGTTCCAATTGAATAAATGCAAATAATAACGTAGTTGTGAAGTAATTTGAATTAATTTTTTTTAAATAAATGTCAGTCTAATTTGCAAAAGTACAAAGTAATAATTTACAATTTATTTATATCATTTATTAACCTCCTTCCTCTTCCCTTTATCAGCAGTTTGTTCTATAAATACTTTATATCAAAGACAACATTTAAAATATTTACCAAGAACAAATATAAAATACGATAGCTTGCTATTTAAATTCACATATAAAGTCTGATGTTTAACAATTTTTAAGTAACTTCATTATGAAATAATGACAGGCTATCAAGCAATGACCAAACCCGCGAAAAACCACTTATAGACGGTTTTTTTTCAGAATTCGCTCTAAAAGAAACTATACCGGTGCCAACAAGCGCAATAGTGCAAAAGTGAAACCAAAACACATCCCATCCTCACCATACGACGTTCACGCCGCAAAAATCACGAAGCGACGTGGAATTTCTCAACTTCTATCCACTTATGCTGCCACAACATTTTCCAAATCAAAAAAAACTACAACAAACTTCGGAGACCCCCTTCAGCACAAAGTCCAAACCACCCCAATTGATGGTAACTCCCGTTACACCTTCCGATATCGTCCAAATGAACATTTTCCTTCTTCCGCCAATACTTTTACGAAGCACAAACCCACAGAAATTTTTCTCCCAAAAAAGTCGAGGAGTTCTTCCAAAGATCGAAAGCAAACATCCTAAAATCAATATCCTGTTCACGCTCTTACGCCCAAGCAATCAAAACTCCAGTATCTTAAATCACAGCTTCTAGCTCTTCCCAGGACTCGTCAGTTCACGAAGCAAATCCTCCTCCAAGACATCTCATGCAACAACTCTGCTTCAAACCCTCAACCTTCATTCTCCCATTCAAATTCTATTCCTAGAAGGAACTTTTCATCCTTCTGAACATAAACGAAATTCTAAGAGGCCAAATCTCATCTCTAAAAGCAAATCCAAACCTCACTGTCCTCCTCAAAATTCCGAGGAACATTTGCCACTAAAATCTCCAATTAAAAATCCAAAACGCCATTGGAGGTAACAATGTGGTATGCCTATCCCTTCATTTTCAAACTCCCGCTTCCAAAAAAAGCAATTTAGTTAAAAATACTCCCCGAACCCCCTTTTCGTCATCTCAAGGGTTGACCAAAATATCTCCAACAAAGAAATCTTTGATCTTCTCAAAGATCTTCAAATGAACTTTCTCAACTGCTGGAAGATTTTCTCCAAAGCCACCAACACTCCAAGTTCCCTATCACAAACGCTGAAACCCAACTCAAACAAGTACAAGTACAAGTACAAGGCTTCCTCTAGCCAACCCTCTTTTACCCGTTCCAAAATATTGTACTCGACCTACCAAATTAGGCTACTCCACCACCGAATGTAATGCCAAGCTTTACACCTGCCCAAACTGGTAGTAGTCACTACCATAGATCCGAAAAATGTGAAAATCCAACAAACATTCCTGCACTAAACTTCTTTGTGGCGACTACCCCACATATCCAAAATGCCCGAGCCTCAAAGCCCGAGGTAACCGCTCCCATTACACTTCCAAAACCTAAAATGCCATTCGACTTCCCTTCAGAAGTCTAAAATATTCTCGAGCTAACTTGCGTTATCTTGATGAATGCAATCCCTTCCTACCGTAGGATGGTTATTGAGACGCTTCGTCCCCTGATATCATCCTACTACAACTACAACTGCTCTGTCCAAGGACAGGGCAACAAGACATTTTTCAATTTCTCGTCAATATCTTAACCTCTGATATCACAATCACCCTTTCGACACCTAACACGCGCCAAAATAGCGAAAGCTCCCCAAAAAAGTGTACCGAAAGCCGGAAGAAAAGTGCATGGAAAGCAACCGGACGATCACAGCGGCAAGAGGATCAGCCACCAGCGAGGCGCAACCACACAACCACACTTTTTAGTGCATCACACTCATTTCAGGTACTTTTCAGCACCTGAAATGACTACATATAATGAAATACAACAAACACTCTCTTTTCCCTTATCCGGAATGCGGATCCAGATTTTCTGTGGTTTTTTCCTGCATGTTAATTTTCGCAACGGCGATACATTGCGGAAATTATCCAACTGGCCTTTGGATGCACAGCAGCAGCTGTCCCTACAGCGACCATCAAATCAAGCCATTGACTCTCCTATAATACGATAAAATCGAAAATGTTGTTTTTGCTTTGCTTTATCGGCTTTATCCGATTAAGGATAATTTAAATTCCAAAACATATTTTGTGGGTCTGTTTCCTGAGCTATGATGCGGGCAGTTGACGTCATCTACTACTTAGGTAACGTTTAGTGCCGCGCGTTTAGTATTTGGACACATATTTTTACGATTCTGAAGCACACAATAATAACATAATTTTTTGCGGCATCCCTTTCTTTTCTGGTTGACTAAAATCGTTATTTTGTCAAAAATCGTGCTGTGTGCGAACTGATTTTGCAATAAATGCCAAATTTGACATTCTCTCGGAAACATAAATTATAACACCTTTTCAATTAATCGAAATTCATGTGGGTACTTTTAATTACCTAATTTTATTAATGAAAGTGAAATGTATGCTTCATATCTAAAAAGAGAAAGACGTTGATTACTCCAATTTTTCATTCAAAATGTAAATAGTGAATTACAATGGTGCGACTGAAATATTGAAAAGAAAAAGTTTAAATAGGTATTTATTTCAATTTAATTACATGTTTAGTCAAAACTTTTATTTCCGAGATAAAGAATAGTTTACTTATTTGTTTTAATTCTTTCGCGACTGAACATTCATTTCAACACCAGAAAAAACTAGTTTCTATTTTTTTTCTTAAGGAGCGTGAGCACTAAAAAAGTGAGCATGAGCGAACATTTCTTCTTGTTTATGTTTGCCCGCATTCATTCAATTTCGTCCACACCAAGCGAATAAATTCAGGTTTTCTGTTGATCCATTCCATTTATTTTCGGTAAGTTGAGCTTTAAATAATGCTGATCAGAAGAAATTTTTGTTAGCTGCTGAAAGCGGAAAGAATGGTCGTGGAATAAAAAGACGGTGAAAATTACAAATAAGAACTAGTGGTGAAAATAATGTGCAACACCGTTGCAAAAAAATGCAAGATATGTATTTAATAAAGTTCAAAATATTGTTTGATCCATTTAAAGATATATCATCTTTAAGCCTAGTAGGGAAGCTCGTAGTGCGAAACGAAGAAATTTGCAGATATACTCCATTAAAAGGAAATCGAGCTCTGCTTCACTAAAATTGGAAGAATACTGCGCAATGGTTCTATTATGGGAAGAACACACTCCGACGAAAATTTTACCACATCCCTTCAGTAGAACTTGTCTGGAGAGGTGGAGAAGCAGTTAATTGCAGAGTTCATTATTTTAAAGAGGAAGTGGATAATTCTGTGATTAAAACTGGTAGATGACATAGTTACATATTTTTTAATATCTTCAATAAAACGGCCCATGGTGGACAGAAAAAATGGCCTTTAGTACATAGCTGGTCTCCAACACAAAGGACCCTACCTTACCTAATTGTTAAACGTTCAAGAGCGAGCTTTTGACAATTCTCCACATAAGTCTGTTAGAAGAGCATTAAATAAAAGAGGTATAGACAGCACAACATTCAAATGGATCTAGGAAGTGCCTCACCACTAGAGTAGCAGAGACGAGGACAAAAAAGACATTGTTTCAATCTATACAATAAAAGGATGTCCACAGGGATGAGTAGCATCATCATTAATGTGGAGCTTGACAAACTCCTGTGTGGTTTGATTGACCTAGGAATATCCTGCCAAGGGTATGCGTCATAACAGCCAGGGGAAAATTCGAGAACACCCTTTTGGGGGCCCGAAACCTTTCGCGGTATCAGATACAATGTAATATTGGAAGAAATAGACAAAGCCGAAAAACAGAAGATTTGACCATTGAAAAGATCTAGAAGGACTTTGACAATCAAAGATCAACACTTCTACAGTTTTAACAGGAATTCTGACATAATATTGTCGCCTAAATGGACACATGCAAAAGCTCAAAGTAGTGGAAGAAGAAGAATGTAGATTCTGTGGTATGGAAGAAGAAACCTCCATCCTCATACTTGCGGATTGCACGGCAATTCAGAATCCTAGGGCACAGCACCTAAGAGATTACTGGAAAGAAGAGGGACACTTACCTAAAGTAAAGCCTGTAGACGTCCTAAAATTCCCACGGGAAACATGTCTAAAGGAGCGACTGGCCGCTGATACTCTTCATCATGAACTAAGTAGAAGTAAGGAGACTCAATAGATCTCTTACATACATTATCCGGAGATGTTTGTCCACATCATGTTTGGAAAAAAGCGTTGATAGTACCCCTACCAAAGGGTGATAACTCTCATATATAGTTGAAAATTATAGTCCCATTTCTAAATTATAGATTCTATCGAGGCTCAACTTAGCTGGTCGCCCGAAAATGTATTGCTTTTATTACTAGAAACGCACTACACATACACATGTACTATTTTTTATTAATCTCAAACTTTATTCAAGCAGCCGACGGAAGGTGCGAATCTATAGTTTAATTTAGATAAAAGCTAAAAATTCTCACATAAAAATCTTACTTATATGTTTTGGCTCAAAGCATGTGACTTATAAACCCTCATACATTTTTTTTTCGGGCCGAGATGGGAAACTCATGTTCGACTGGGTCCTCAACCGGTGCCCAGACAGTGTTGGACTCATCCCCACGGAGATGCCTACCAACCAAACCCACCTCAAACTCGCCGTTACTCCCGCCTTGGAATCACTACCCTAGCATACGTCAAGACGGGCGGCGGTCCCTCACACACTCTCCATCATCTTCCTTCTATCACTCCTACCTCTCTCATGCCATAGCGAGTCCTTCTCTCACCCTAATCATGCTCTCTGCTACGCCACTTATCTCCATCCATTCCTTCTCGCCCCTCAACATAATCTCCACCATATTTTCCAAATACACCGCCTCTCCCAGTTTATTTTCTAGCTTCTTCAAAACTTCCTCATTCTTCCAACATCTAAACACATGTCCCACATCATCTTCCACTTCACATCTCTCGTACACTCCAGTTTCTCTTTTCACAATTTTGTGGAGGTAACCCACTCTCGACCCATGCCGTGTGAGCACATGCGTCAAGAAGTAGTTCACCTCTCCAAATTTCCGGTCCACCAAATTTCTCATGCTCCCAATCGCTCCTTTTAGCGCGCCCTCATACTCATCCCACCTTCTCTCCATTTCCTTATCCATCCATTCCTGTACTTCCTCTCCGCTCTCACCCCTCCAGCGTTTCTGTCTAGCTCTAGCCATCAAGTCCAATGGATAGGACCGTGACAGCACTGCTGCTGCCAGTCCACCCACTGTCCTGTACACCTGCACCACTCTCAGAAGTATTCCTCTCTGCACCCGCAGGAGTTGTCTAACCCTCGCATTCACCCCTGCTTTCTCACCCCAAACTCCGCGCCATACAGCATACTCTGCTCTAACTTCCTACCAATTATCCTCCACTTCCATTCTCCCGGTCCTTTTACATTACCCATCAATCTTCCCAGCCACGCTGCCCTTACTTTTGCCTTCTGTGCAGCCTTCAACATATGGGTTTTGAAGGTTAATTGGCTATCCAACCACACCCCCAGATACTTCACCGCTTCCTCCATTCGAATTTTCTTTCCCATCACCCCCACCTCCCTTGCCTTGCTCCGCCCCTTCACCAGTAGCCCCACCGTCTTATCCTCAGCCACTTCCAGTCCACACCGCTCTATCTTCTCCACAATCTTCCTACACATCCTCTCCGCCTTTCTTTCTATCTCCACCTCTCCCTTTGCCGTACATACCAGACATACATCGTCCGCATACACCGTAATCTCACATCCCTCTTCACATGATATCCCACAAACTTCATCAAACACACACTTCCAAAGCGTCGGTCTCAGAACCGAGCCCTGGAGCACTCCAATCTCCGTCCCATACCTTCTCCCCCTAGTGTCCACTATCGCACGCCCCGTCAGGTAGTCTTCTACTAGATTAACTAGCCCCTCCCCTACTACGAGCTTTGTCAACGCGCTCAACACCGCCCGTTTACTGACACTGTTGAACGCGTTCCCCACGTCGAAGAACACAAGCAGGACCAATTTCTTATTCCTACCGTTACCCTGCCTAGCCCTTTGCACCAAGTCCACCAACCTGCCCAGCGCTGAGATGCATGACTGCCCTTCTACAAACCCATGTTGGTTTTCCCTAAAACCTCCATTCCTATCAACTTCCTCCTCAATCATAACCTTTATTATCCCCTCCATCAATTTACCCAATCCACACAGCAGGCTGATGGGCCTGTAGTCCCTACCCGTCTTCTTCACAAGGATCAAAACCCTCATACATAAACATTTACTTAATGCTCTTGGTACAAAAATAATTATTTCTACTAGGTACTAGCTGTGAAGTTGACAATTATTGCTTCTTCTGAGAACTAGCTTGAATTTCTCTATTAGTGGTTAATGATTTTTTCTGATATAACAGAAAAAAATCATATATAATAATATATTAACCTAGGTCAATTATGGACAAATTCAAATATTTTTAGAATTCAGGGAAGGTAGTTCAACAAAAACTTGTGCAACATAATTATATATACCCAGGAGATTGTCTTTAACATATTTGCTGCTTGAAATTACCTATCAGGATGAAATTGTTTGAATAAAAATGCGATTGTGAGTTGTTTTTAATTTTTGTTCTAAATTTGGCTAGTAGTGGAAAAAATTGTATATACAGCGTGGTTGGGAAGATATTTATAAGCCTCGCACCTTATTCCGCTCAGTGCAAAGCCCCTCGCGAAATAATTTTGGTGCTCGGTCAATAATAATAGTCTTCACCACCTTGGTTTATAATATACTATTTTGGTCGGGCTTCTTTTTACCATGCATTTATTATTTCCATACTTATCTCCTGTTCTAATTTTTATTTTCTGTAGGCATTTAAAGTTTTACTTTTGTTGGTGTTATGAGATCGATTAATCTTTAAAATCTGTACGGATTTTATTTTCTTGATTAAAGACGCACCTGCGAACAGGTGTAACTCGTTCTACTTTGAAATTGACCACTGCAATTCAGCTTGCTTAACAGGTGCAGCGAAATCTGATATTGGATAAATTTCTTAAATCAACTTTTTTTAATTGTGAATGCATTCTTTTTATTGCAATTAAAATCGATAAAAATTAATAATTTGATTGTCTATTATGATTACATTTTTTTGTATCTTATAAACAGTCTAAAATATGCCGTGCTGATTGGTCCGCCTCTAAAATCTGCCGTGCTGATTGGTCCGCGACTAAATGCGGTACGTTTTGTCTAGATATGGTCGAAAGCAGGTACGGATTGCCCTCACAGCACCTAACCCAATATTGAAATAAATATGTAAATATCAGAAATAAAAAACTTAAAAAAAACAAAAAAACCAAGGACCAACCCGGTTGATCAAAGTGTAACTATGTATGGAAATATCAGTAAATAAGAAATAAAAAACTTAAAAAAAAACAAAAAAACCAGCACCAACCCGGTTTCGAACCTACGACCTCTGAGTTACAAGCCCAATACCCTACCAACTGCGCTAATCAGCTCACACAATAATTAGGCATGAAATGCGTAAATAGATTCTAATACGAGGGCAATCCGTACCTGCTGAATGCGAACTTTCCAGAAAGGTTCTTTCGCAGGTAATATCCAGACTGTTTTGGAAATGTACCAGGCCATACAATGGTTTATCGCGAAAGTTCTAGAGATTCGAGGGACTAGGTATATATACGCGGGTTTTCGAGTGAATCGGGAAGTTGTTCAGTATACAGTGAATCGGTAAACAGTTTCAGTATACAGTGAGTGAACAGAAAGTGAATATAAATAGTGTTGAAGATAAATTAGGTCAATTATTATACCGAGTGTAGATAAATTAATAAACATTAAGTAGTGTGTATATAAATCCCACGCTGAAAACTGTTTAAATAAATAAGAAAAACATTACAATACGTTTAGTCATAGGCGTGCCTACAGGGAGAGCAGCCATGGCCCACCCTAATCAGTCATTTTATAATTTTTAAATTTTAACGTTCTTTCAATGATACGAGGAAGCACTTTTTTATTCTTAAAATGAATTGCGAGAAATTGAAGGACGGCAATATGCAAAAGCAATGTTTCGGCGGGCACGGCTCTTTATTTTTTCATCAAAAGATTCCGATTATATATTTGCCTCCCCCTAATAAAAAAGTCTGCGCAGTCTGCGCAGTTTAGTTGTAATTTAACTCCTGTGAACACGATGGTTTTTACACTATACCTGAAAGTGGAGATAAAATTTTAATATTTGGCTCCAAAAACGTAAGTTATTTACAGACAGCTACCGTGTTTAATTGAAGATATCATGAAAGTCGCGTGTAAATGGGCGATGACAGTCCAGATCGAAACTTTTATTTAAACAGTAATGCAAATGAACAAAAAAACTGTCGTCATAACCACTCGGGTCCCTGTCGTATTTTTCTGTTAGTAACCAGAACTGTTTATTCAAGCGGATGGTCCGTATATAATTTTGACAGTGACTATCTACAAATCGTAGGGAGCACCAAAATCATTCAAGCTGATTTCTCCCTAGTCGTTAACCCGTTGTCTGACTGACACGTACATTGTCTGTTTCTAATCCTCACCTAACCCATAGATAATTGTTGCTTTCGTTTATTTGGGCTTCAAGCACTTGTGCGTGACGCCTCAGTC
>CAJUYI010005265.1:0-16112 GCA_910591695.1 Galerucella pusilla
CTATTGGTTAAAACCACCAAAATGTCAGATTTTGAGAAGTGAAAAAATAATCGGGTAAATTAAACTGTTTCCTAGCAATTTGACGAGAATAACTGTCAACCATTAAAAACACGACACCGAAGGAGGAGTGTTTTTAGGTTGACAGTTATTCGAGTCAAATTGCTAAAGGAAACAGTTTAGAATTTGAACAACACAAATTTACCCAATATCAATACAAACCTCGAGTGTAATTCGGCAGGACAATTTAATGAATGAGAAATTTGGAAACATATCAATGCAAACTTTATTTTGAAACATTAAAAATAAACAGATTTTTATTTTAATGTACAATTATTAAAAACGCAGTTATTGAAATTCATACTATAAACAGTGATACCTATTGATGAACAAATGAATAGTGTATTTGTCGCTGTAAAAGTTAAAGCTAACTTTTGCCGCTGTCAAAGTGACAATTGCACTGTGGCATATGCGATTTTTTATACATGAATTAAATTGTCAAGATTTAATAACACGAAAGTTTATGAGTCCCCCGTTGAGTAATCAGTAACAGATCCGTAGGCGGTAAAATTTAGATACTATAAAGTAACAGTTTTTTTAACATTATTATTGATTGGAATTGAACTAATTAAACTGTTGAGACCTACAGGATGGCCCACCATATGCTTGGACCAGATGTTTATGATCGTGTATCACAAAGTTGTACTCAAACTTGATGAAATATTTTACAATTTAATTGTAACTGTTTGGTGGGCAAGGAAACCATTTTACTTTATAGCACATAATTCTATATTCGAAGTGATCCACCACAAGTTTTCTTTTATAATCTCAAAAATTGTGGCATATTTTCAATAGTTCAGTTATTATTAGGTTATTGTCAAATATTTCGTCAATTCTGTGTACAACTTTGTAATATCCGATAAAACAATTTGTTGTTAGAGGATTATATTACATTCCAATGCTCTATGTACTTTTTGAAACAAACTAAAGTTGTAAATTAGTGTTTCCACTTCTTTTCTGATGTATAGAAACTTTGTCTTTGTTTCTTTGAATAATTTTACTTCTACAAACATTGAAGTGAGTTATTGCTTTGTTCCACTCTGTACTTATATTTAATATTCATAACGGGAAGCATTTTTTAAAATTAATTTCTGCGTAAACAACTTATTTTCCGTATGTTATGAAAGGTGACTAGGTATTTTAATGATTTTAAACAAGGCTACAGCAAAAATAATTTGTTTACAATTAATACACAGTAATAAGAGTGCATAAATGTGGAATAACGGTTTTCGTGTCAAAATTCATTTCTATTCGGGAGTGTCTATCAAGGATAGTTATAAGCAAATCGCTTTGACAATCGATATCGTAATAAGTATTGCAAGTGAACGGATTTTAACATCAAGGATTTAAATGTAAAGATCTATTACGGTGGATAAGAATACTTTTACTTCATTTAACAGGATGTTTTCGATTTCGCAACGTATCTATTTCCTCTAGAAACATTTCTGTTTTCAAGGGTACTTGTATAAGTTTTTTAACAAAAAATGCGCATTTTGAATAGTAATTGTATACCTACCATGTACCTACCTACGTCTGTGTCAGTGGCGGCTCTTCGAAGGAGGCTCAGCCTCCTCAACTTATAGCACCAGAAATATTTTGTTGATTATTCTTTATTTTATTTCCCGTTTATCTAAAATTTTTCTATTCCACAATTAATTCCCCGTTTTCACTACTTATCCTAGAATCTGACAACAGTGCCCTGAGGCTAGATTCAACAAACATCTCTCTCGAAACAAGTGTTGCTCTACACAGTTGCCGTTTTTTCTAGCATTCCAATAGCTAATACCGTGAAAAGAGTGGAAATGGCAACACTCCCGGTAGGCTAGCCTCTGGGATAGCTTCTAGCGGTTGCGATGATATACGAATACGAGCGTGGGTTCGTGCTTGTTTTCGTTGCATTTTGATATTTTATTTGAAATTTTTTTAACTGATGACGTTCCTTCCTTGAAAAGGAGGAAAACATATAGTTTGATAGACAAGAAAGTACATTATAAACAACTTTTTTATGAAATTTTAGATGCTATTGAAGGTCAAATTGAGATTCTATTTTCGGATTTACATGAATTGAGGTTTTTCGACTTGACGAATAAAAGCTCATTTCCATGTTTTTAATGAGTTTTTCAATACTCTTTTAGATATGTATGTGTGTGTGTGTGTTTTGGGGTGACATTCACTGAGACCTAGATCTATTGTGTCCCCTTACTTCTACTTAGTTTCTGAGGAGAGTATCAGAATCTAGTAGCTCTTTTATTCCTATTTCCCGGAGAAATTTCAGGATGTCTGCAGGCATCAACTTAGGTGAATGTTCCTCTTCTATCCAGTAATCTCCTAGGTGCTGTGCTCTAGGATTCTGAAGTGCTGTGCAGTTGGAAAGTATGTGGATGGAAGTTTCTTCTTCCATTCCACAAAATCTGCATTCTTCTTCCTCCACTATTTTTAGCTTTTTCAAATTCAAATATAATCTTTATTTCAAATAATAATATACACTTATTAGAGAAATTAGTGTCAGAAACTTTAATTTACTCATTGATTCAAGTAACACTCTAGTGTGTAGGGTTCCAAGTCAATGAGTAGTGTTTTCACTTCTTTTTTAAATTTATTCAAAGTCATTGAGTTTTTAATAGATTCAGGTAGTTTATTAAAAAATCGAATACCTGCATAAGATGGATGCTTTTCAGACAAAACCAATTTGTGCATTGGATACATGATATTATCCTTTCGTGTAGAATATGGATGTACTTCTCTACAAGAAGTAAACTTGGTTTTATTTTTAAAAAGGTACATGAGACATTCACAAATGTAGATTCCATAAATAGTTAAAAGTCTATTTTTCTTAAAAATACCTCTACAAGAATCTCGGTATTTCAAGTTGAAAACTGTTCTTATTACTCGTTCCTGAATTTTGAATATTTCTGATATATTATAGTTACTTCCCCAAAAAATTATTCCAAATTTAGCTGTAGCTTCGAAGTTAGCGAAATAAAACACTTTAAGCGATTTTTCACTTAAATACTTACTTATTATTTTTATACTGTAGCAGATTTGGTTAAGTTTCTTTCCTAAATTAACAATATGTGTATACCAATGTAAATGTTCATCAATATGAATTCCTAGAAATTTTGTGCATTTTTAAATTTTAAGTCTGTATTTAAGATATTTAGTTTATCAGGTGTATCAATTCTGCTCTGTTGTGTACGAAATAGTACAACATTTGTTTTATTAATATTTATAGTATTAAATTATCACCAGAAAACCAATTTTCAGCATCTCTCATTAGATTGTTTGTCTTCGCAACTAAATTTGGATAATATTTATCTGATACTAACAAATTAGTATCATCTGCATAAGTTGTTATTTTACATGTACTATCATCACTATTTTTAAGTAGATCTAATATGTCATTCATAAAGATAATAAATAATACCGGCCCTGTTATACTGCCCTGAGGTACTCCAATGTGATTTATATTTATCTCTGATTTAGTTGTTTTTCCATCTTTTATAATTTTGACTTTTTGTTTTCTATTTTCCAGATAAGACTTGAACCACTCTAGGGCATTTCCTCTAACTCCATATCTCTCTAGCTTATGCAACAAGAACTGATGATTTAAGCAGTCATACGCTCTAGAGAGGTCCAAGAATATACCTAACAATATTTCATTATCTTCAAGTGAATTGACAATATTCTCAGTAAACTGACTAATTGCAGTTTCTACACTTCTACCCTTAATGTATCCATGCTGTATGCATGCACTTTTCAGGTGCCCATTCAGGCGACAATGTCCCGTTAGGATCCCTGTTAAACCTCTTAGCGCAGTTTTACTTTGACTTGTGCATTCTTTTGATCTCAACAGGTTGTAGTCACCCAGAAGAGTCTTTGATTGTATAAGCCCTAGCTACTAGATCTTTCCAATGGTCAGATCTTCTCTTTTTCTCGGCTTTACTTTTAGATAACTTAGTTCTAAAATATAAATTTTCTGATAAAGTAGCACTGTACAATAAGCGTTTTCGATTATTTACTTTTGGCTGCTAGTAGCAGCTCGTAGTGACTGAATTCCGTTCGTTTATTACCGGGCGTGACGCCTAGTCTTACCTTCCCCTTGCCCCTCAAGCACATACCGAAAAATATGAGCTTCAAGTCACGGACATTAAATATTTGACGTTTGTCCGGTTTGACGTCTATTTAAAGGTTAAGATTGTGCCGATTACGATTTAAACCTTACTAAAAATATGTAAATATGCAAAATTTTATTATCAAAAACATTATAATTGAAAACTGTTCTTCTAACAACACAGGAAATTCATTGGCATTGGCACATGTCAGGTGGTTTTGAGGATCCTAAAAAATCGTGTTCGATTTGCTCAAAAGTCGTGACGACTGAGGCGTCACGCACAAGTGCTTGAAGCCCAAATAAACGAAAGCAACAAATGAATTATGAGAACAAAAAAAAATTTTGGCAAGAGAAACTCTATACCTGGGCAACAATTAATTTTGTCACTGAACTAGCTGGTGCGCAAATGTTGAATTAACTGGCTGAGTAGGGTATATTTTTATGTCCAGCCTCCTCTCTTGAAAAGTTCACGAGCCGCCACTGGTCTGTGTTACTCATTTAATAACAAATTGTTCTCACTTCTATATGAGTTAATTGTTCATTGATTAACTCAATATTTATTTTTAGATATTCCAGTAATAAGGACATAAATTCTATTTTACATAAAAATGATATTCAAATTGCTACATTAATCCAATCAATTTTCTTGACATCGAAAAATAATTCGACTTTAAAACTTTTTGCAAATTGTTAATGTTGTTTACTTGATAATAGAAGTTTGGCTGTGTGGTAATTAGCTCGTAATCAGTTATAAACAGTGAATAATCAATTAATAAACAAATTGAATAACTGGAGAAATACTTAATCCAATTTCAATAACCGACCGGAGTAGAGGTATCAATTAATTTAAAATCGTGCAACCTAATTAAATTGACTTACATATTACCTATTTTTTGTTTAATATTAAATTCTTCTAGCATTTCAGTCTATTTTTTTCCAATAAAAAACCCTTTTATATAAGAAATAAGAGAAATCTGTAAGTTTTTCAAAGACGTAAGATAGTTTTTTCCATATTTACAGATACTAATTAATTAATTTACTGAAAATATTACATTTCCTTCACTTGTTAGTTGCGTAACGTACAAGAAGTATAATTATTGTCGTTTAAGAAATCTTACATTGTAGCTTCCTGTCGACACAATCACAGGCGAGGCAGCAATACATCGATCTGCATTCATATTAAATTTCATAGTCTACTTCCACTATTTGTGTAACCAGAGAAGTACGATACGTTTCGTACATTTTTACAACAGATTATACAAGATGTGCGTACAAATTAGTACCGCTCATTCCAAAAGAAACGTATCAGAACGGACAATCGTAAATTCCATGCATTAAATAACTTTTAGATTTTACTCTTAACAGTTCAATAGTCGATATAAAAATTATACATGCAAAGGTAATTGAAAAGTTAGTGCAAAATTTCTTTGTTTAAGTTTCATGCAGACCATCAAGATCGATTTCTAGCTAAGGCATTTTCAAAAATCCCCAGAAGAAGCACCTGGAGGAAGGGCCTTGGTGAACTTATATGATGTTCTCAACGTTCCGATTAAAAGGTTATAATGCGACCAACGAAATTGTTCCAGGGTCCAGGAAAATATTAAGTGGCTCCACATTACCATATTTTCTCTGTCATGTTATCAGATTCATTTCTTTTATTCCAATCACATGCTCTGACGATTTCTCTTAATTATCTGATTAATCTGCTTACAACATATATAATCTGATTTGTTCTTATAAATAGTATATATATAATATATTTTAGGAAATGAAATGGAAAACTATAAAAATATTTTACAATTTCCAGAACATATATAATTGTTCATGTAAAATTCTTATTATAATCTTGTTGTGTTCTTGATCGAGATTTAAATATGGTAAAAGATATCTTTATTAAACAAAAATTAATAGTTGCGGCAACTGCCCACCCTTCCGATTTTCTGGCTCCGCTTCTTCAAACTCCCTTTTTTGTTTTTCCCAAATCAACGGCTCGTTGTCCAAAGACATTGGCAGTCAACACGTTTTACAAGATAAGGTTAGGTGTGTGGTGAGTGGGTCTGTAAGGCCCTTCACTGCGACTCGCGAGAGTCTATTGTGGCTCACACGTATTCAGATTTCACCAAAAAAAATTCAGCTTCTTAACAAAGCGGATTTGTTTATTTGGTGAATGATATTTCAGGTCTGAGGGCAAGAGAGAGACCCTGCCAAACAGCAGATACTTGACTCGAGCAGCGGCGGGGCAAGCACAAATTATATAGGTATGCTCTGCTGTTTCATCATATTCCAGACAAAGACGACAAGTCGGATCTTCCGAAAGTCCAAGTTTTAACATATGATGATTCAGATGACAGTGGCCTGTTAAAAGGCATCTGCTAGACAACGTAGGTCATGCATTCTATAGTCTAACATTTGTTTGGAGACACTGTTCGGAGGATGTATAAAAGCCTTTGAATGAACCAATCATGGTAAATTATGCCAGAAGTCTAGAAGCTCTTCTTGCTGCCCAGGTATTCAGTGTTGTTTAGCAAAACTTATTGCGATGCTAATAGTAGGTTCTGGTCCGATAGAAACACGTGCGGCACCCTCCCTTGCAAGAGAGTCTGCCTTCTCGTTCCCATCCATGCCAGAGTGGCCATGCAGGTATCCAGACCAGCTATTATACTTTATTGATTTCTCCTATTGAGGAGAGTCTTTTTTGGCGGTCTAAAACCAATATTGACGTTATACGGTGAGAGCTAAGTGCTTTCAAAGAAGCCGCTTGGCTGTCCGAGAAAATTTTTATTGTTCTATGTATTAGATTGGCTTGCTCCAATCTCTCCACACGAAACAATGGCGTTTACAAGATAAAGTTCTGTATCGAGAGGAGCCTACAATTTCTGTAAGCACTGTTCTGTTGCTACAATCTGGTGGGAATTAAAATCGCAAGTAAAATTTTGAAATAAGAGTTAAATTATTAAACATACAGGGCGCGACAAAAATGAAGAAATTTACCAACTTTACTGTACTACTTTTAAACTCGATATGTCACAAAAACGTCTAGGTTCAACTCTGATAAACTTATATTTCCTTAATTCTAAATGAATCTTCAATATATGTACGTTTATTGTTTTATCATGCATTTCTAGGAATTAAAAAGAGTTTTTTATCATTACAGACAAATCATGGAGAAGGGATCCTCTCAATCTTGGAAGGATGTTTTATTCCAAGCTACAGGCGAAAGTCGACTAGACGGCAGGGCTTTAAGAGAATATTTTCTTCCTCTAGAAGATTGGCTTCGCAATGAAAATTTAAGAACAGGTGGGTGAATGATAAAAATAATTCCAGTGGTACCTACTTTACAGCATCTGTAACTACCTATGCCAAGACAGAACTCCACTACTTATGCTATGAATATATATTTTACTCTATTATTGTTAATTCCAAATAAGTTTAATAATGTTAGGAAACATAAACAAACAGTATTCTCATGAAATTTTTTGTTACAGGGGAATTTGTCGGTTGGCTTTATGATGGAGATTACTGCAAACAAAGCATTGAAACTGCTGGTCTTCAAGTTTATGGGGGATTTTACAATCATTCTATGCAGTTACAATCTACAGTATCTTTGTGGTTTATTTTGTTATGTACTTTTATTGTCGGTAAATTAATATTAGTCTAAATTAATGGTTCATCCAAAACTTTTTTAGATGATTAAAATGCTCAAAATTTTATAAATAATTCTAAAACTCAACGGTAAATACGAA
The DNA here is from genome assembly GCA_910591695.1 of Galerucella pusilla. NCBI lineage: Eukaryota > Metazoa > Arthropoda > Insecta > Coleoptera > Chrysomelidae > Galerucella > Galerucella pusilla. The sequence continues at coordinate 7,912 of CAJUYI010005265.1, forward strand.
GCATTGTAGAAATAATAAATCCCTACACCGATTTCCAAAAAAAAATATTTAATTGAATATATATAGACAGGTACCTGAGTAAAGAGTTTGAAAATGAAATGTTTTTCCTCTGTATCTTTACAACATTCTGTATAAGAGAGTTTCTACTGAAATTAAGCTGTAACCCCATTTTGTTTTGTTTTTTATGAACCCTTTTTTTATTTACACCACTGCCGCTCTACATTTAGAGCAATTAAAAATGATACAGGTGTGTGCTATTTAGAGGAAAAATGTGAGAAAACATGTCATGTTAATAAAGTCTCGAATATATTCATATTAAATTTTGTTGAACAGAACAAATAATCTATAATAAAATTTTTGCTAAAAATTTATATTTAGTATCTATAGTTTTTTTTTGTAGGTCAGTGTATAACGTCGTGAAAAATATACACATATGTGTCTTAAACGTGCATTCAGAAATTGTTGTTAATAATCTTGTAGTTGTAATAACTGAAATAACTTTTGCATTATTATAATATGTGTATATACAAATACTCGTAATTGTAAATAAAATCGAATAAAATATATTCTTTCGTTAGAAATACACATTTTTTTCATTTTCCAACTAATGTGTTGAATTTTATATTTCAGTACAAAGAGACAACCTGTATGTTATATGTATACAACTAGTAGTTTTGTAGGCTACTACAAAAGCTCGTAGCCCACAATTAAATACACTGAAAACGGTAAGAAGATGAAGAAGCAGATAAGATAAACTCTTTTTTCTACTAACGTGCGGAAAGTGAATCTTTTCCGCACTAAAAAGCGTGCGGAAAGAGTCACTTTTCCGCACTAGTGCGGAAAGTAAATTTATTGACATTTGAGGAATATACTGACATTTGAATATTTAAAATATATATTTGTATGATTGTATTTTACCAAATGACTGAAAAATTAAGAAATTAATTATAATTTTGCTATAATTTTCAATAAAAAAACAACTTATTTTTCAATCATTTTTTAATGGCCCTGGTATAAGCCTCATCAAATGAATGTCAAATAATAATAATTAATTTGTTAATATGCATTTGATAAGAAATGTATCTTTATGTTTTTATGATTGCTTTTTAATTTTAATTTTAATTTTTGTACATCCATTTTTCATAATAAAAATGAACTACCGCATTCACGCACAAGCATGGCTTTTGTGAATGTACTGCTCCTTTTGCGATGAAAATGGACTACTTATTTACTAAACTTATTTTTATATGCTTGTATCTTTTTAAATACAAATTGTTAACTTTTGGGTTATTTTTCGCATGCTAGTAGAAAAAATAGTGTACCTAACACGTGCGTAAAGTGACTTTTCCGCACGCGATTGCTGGCCGAACTCCGCTAAAGCGTCGTTCGGCCATCTGCAATGGCGTGCGGAAAAGTATCACTTTCCGCACTTGTTAGGTAAACTACTATTTCGTTCTCTTGGAGTAGGGTGACTGTGCCAGTAATGGACACTCGAGACAAACTTTTCATTTGGAATTCAGCTGGAAGTCACAAACTTTGGAATTTTCAAAAAAAAGAAATGCCTATGTATAAGCTGATGTATTATATATTATGTTAATATTGTCAATAGTTGATTTTCTGAGCTCAATTTTTTTTTATATATAATTAATTGAAAAAATGTCAAATACACCACTAATGGACATATTTGCGTAGGTAATGAACATACCTAGGATGAGTAGTGGACACGGTGTGAATATAAGCAAATTTTATTGAAATTGTTTATAACATGTTCATATCAGGCACATTATAATGTCCTCTGTTGTTTTTGAGAGTGGGTTCATTTATTTCCTTTATAATATCCTCTCTAAAATAATACAAAATATCTTCCTTAATGGGCCATTTCCAGGACCCCGCACCAGCAGTAACCATAGCACTCACTTCCGCTCCTTCACTGTCACTCTTCAAAATCTTTCCTGGAACAAATAATATCCTTATATTCAGGAAAACATCGGATCAAACCATAAAATTAAAACAGGAGAAAAGATAAATTACTAGATGTTAAAATGCCAATTTGAAGAATTCAATTCGGAGCAGCGATATGATGAAAGAAAATGTTCATTAATTGATAAGTAGGCACTAACCTGGAAAGTATTCATTTTCGTAGAAAATTATAACATATTTCCCAGGTATCAAATCCTCTTCATTGTCACTCAAATCAAGGTCTTCATCTTCATATTGAACATTTTCTTCGGAATCTGAAGAGCTCTCATTTTTTGAATTTAATTTTTCTCTCGACTGGGGTATTTTTGTTCGCTTTGTTTTTATATTTTTTTCGAGTTTCTTTTGTTGTTCGTGCTGGTAATATTCACGATATTTTCCACTGGAAACAACAGCTGGGAAAATGGTTTTTCTCCGTTTGGGTTTATTTTCCGGAGTACAAGGAAATACTAAAATTTTTTTGAAAGAAGTTGGTATTTTATAACCTTCTTTCTCTTTATCTTCATATCTCTTATACTGAATACCTTCTGGAGTTTTCCAGGAACGTTCTGGTGTTGCAATATAACCAATTTTATTGTCTTCTGGAGTTTTGGAAGCATTTACGGTATATGAGCAAGAAGCTTCTGGTTCAGGTGGCATCTGATTTTCTTTGTTTGTATCATTTTCAATTTCTGCCTCCTTGTTAGAATCACTTTCCGGTATCATTTCAATTCCATTATTTGCATCATTCGCCGTGTGTTCCTTTGCTTTTGATTCTTGTTGTTTCTCACATGTCTCTGAAGAAATATTTTCACATTCACTTTTGATTTGTTTCCAAATTTTATAGAGGTTAGTTGACTCCAAATGTCCACTCCATTCTTCATTCTTCCTGCAAGTTCTTGAAAATATCTCCAATTCTTCTTTATCAATCCTGTTTTCTATTTCTCTGAGTACAGCTTTCAAATAGTCCTTACTATGTTCATTTTCGTGGGTTACATGTTTCCGATTAGGGATGCATTTAGTGAAATCTACATTATTTTCGTCAAATGGGTAAAGACCAGTTTTCCTGAACCCATTTTTGATCGTTGCCTCAGTCGCATATTTATCAAAAACCAGTTTCAATATAGAACCAAAGGTATACCTGGTAACGTCTTTGGGAAAGTTTTCGAATTTCCACGTTCTAACTTCTGAGACCCATCCTGCTTTGAGAGGCTTAAAAACCGATACATCTGCTGGTTGTAGTATATGGGTCGAATTAGGCAATAATGAAATCAAAACTATGCCATTATCGTCACAGAATTTACTTATTTCTTGGGTCATATGTGACCGGTGCCCATCCATGAAATAGATAACAGGGCGTGTTATATTACTACTTTTCAAATATTGCAAAAAAATGTTTGACATGTATTCGAAAAATACTTGTGAGTTTATCCATCCACTATCAGATCGGCCAAGTGCCCAATCTTCAGGTACAGATTCAGAAATTGCTTTTGGGATCTTTTTGTATGGAAATATTATCATAGGTGGAACAACCTTACCATCCGCTGAAAACGTTGCCAACACAGTAATTTGCTCTTTTTCACAAGAAACCCTCTCGTAAAAGTCCTCAGTTAGTTTTGCTGGTCCCAATACTTTCCCACTTTTTGGGCAAATCTGAAATCCAGCCTCATCACCATTGAAGATACGGCTAGGTTCTTTCAATACATCCTCTAATTTTTCTTCTTGTAAATATCCACGTATTTCATTGAACCAACTGCAGATTCTATCTTGGGTAACAGCAGCTCGTGCTTTAGAGACTGTTTCCGAATACCTTTCTTTTATATTTGGGTGTCTAGTCAAGAACCCTTTGAACCAAGAACGACCCGGTGTAAAGTTTTTAATGTATTTAGATTCCCCTCTAGTTGAAAGATATTTATGCACTGACAACATCAAATTAGACCTATGTACAGGAAATCCTTTTCTTCCCATGGCAAGAATCCAATTAACAAATACTTCCTCCTCCTCATGATTCAATTCAGGAGTAGGCCCCATTCTGCGACTGAGTGGAACCTGACCAGAAACCTTCCTAATGAGTGTGGAACGGGGAACACCAAATTGTTGTGATGCTTTTTTTTTGCTTATTCCACCATATTTCACAGCATTTATTGCTTGCTGCATTTTTTCATCCTCATAGCAAAAGAATTTTTTTTTCGTTTTGCTTTCGTTTTTAGTTTTTCCCATGATCTGTAAATAAACCAAAATCAAACAGAAAAGTAATAACCTATCGTTCACTTCTCTATAACTAGTCATACACAGTATAGGAGTGGGGTGTCCGTTATTGAATTCTATCTGTTCAGAAATGGTCACCCTATATGTCCATTACCAGACATTAATTAAATTTATGTTTTACTAGTGGTCACCCCCTCCTAAAACTTAATTCTTTGAGGTTGGGAGTCAATTTTCACAAATTACACTTTCACTTGACTCACCTGATTATAACAGTATAACTGCATCAAATAAAAAGTAAAAATAACCACTGGAAGTCTGTGAAATTTCAACAATTTGCTACAACTTCTGCACCACTTTCAATCAGCTGATGACACGATCGCCATTTTAGAAAATTTTATAACTGACAAATGGGCTGACGTGAAGGTTTGTGTCAAATGTCAGTTGTGCAGTATAACCTACCGGACCTTAAAACTACTTTGTTTCATGTCCGAAGTGGGTACAGTACAACTTGCAAGGATTTAGTTGACCTTGAGTGACCATTACTAGTGCAATGTCCATTACTAATACAGTTACCCTACTTAGTGCATTGGAAAGAAAGTTTTCAGCCTGAAGATGGTTCAATTGATATATACCGAGATTGGAGATGTAATAGAGACATGAAGCTATGGCGCTGGAAGAGGGATATAATTTGTATTTGCAGTAACCACCATACGAGTCTTTCCCAAGATTGGATTTTTTGGAAACTGTTATTTCAATAGATGAGTTCGTCCTAGCTTTCCTCCCAACGCTTTTATTCTGCCCGTTGTCCAGAGAACTCGCAGTCATGCAGTTAAGAATCTTACCCACCAAGTAGGTGGCTTCTTTGAGAAGTGAGGCAATGACTGAGCCTTGAGCTACTGTGTCTCGAGGAGTGAAGGGTTTGGAAAGGGAGAGCCAACCTTTACACTTATGGATTGGTTAGAAATAAGTCAAGTAGTTTGACAAGTCATACTTGATTGAAAGCCTTCGGAATATCCATGAGGATGGCGACTATGAGCAAAGATTTATCAATTTTGTGACAATTATTTTAAGGCTGGTGAGTGCGTTTTGACATAAGTGTTCGGACCGGAGTCCGTGATAAAATGGGCTCATTTACATATTTTTTTATTTTACCATTAGGAAGAGTACATCATTTTGAGGTGCAAAAAATTAGACGTCAGCAAGACTCCTAAGTCGCTTAAAACAATTATAAACATTAAACAACGCTCCTCTCCGAATTTCAGGCGTGACGTCATCGCATATGAATTCTCTCGTTCAGAGAGCGGACACAGCACCGATCAGTTTTCGGTTAGATGACTACTTAGCTAGTAACAGTATTTTGCTTGCTTATATGCTTATTATTTTTTATTATACGTTTTAGCAAACTCTAAACAGTGTTATGTTTGTGAAATAAGAACGTTTAGAAATTATTTGAGCTATTCGACACAATGGACCAGTACCAGAGTAAAAAAGCTATAAATATTGTGCGGTTCCAGAATGTAAAAGTACTAAGATTAAAACATCTATTATAACAAAACATTTATTTCTTTTAATAGACTTTTACAAGACTCAAAGCATTCACTGATAAGTCAACATATACTTTGTGTATTTTTAGGATCTCATTTTCCTTCAATCAGAATCGTTATAGATTACCTTATAAAATACGTTGTGAATCCATATTGAGAGGGTTATTGAAAACCACACGCTTGTATTAATCTAAATTTTTTTAAATACATAGATAATATTGTTATTATAGCTTGTGGTGTTCAAAATTATTTAATAAAATAATGGGTCAGTTCTTCACAGATTAAATTTTATTAAATACTGCTTTTTTCCAAAGACTGGTAATCTTTTTCAGTAGATCATCAACAAAGCTGACGTATATTATATGTTTAAAAAGAAATTATTTTATTTGATTCAAAGTCCGGATCAGCTCTAACAAATATCGTTTTTTTCACCAGTGAGGTGCAAGTGCATTTGAATCTGATGTAAACATTTAGAACTAATATTACCTGCTTTATCAAAATAAGTTTTTTTTGTTCTTTTCAACATTGGTGATTGAAATTTCACTACACATTCACCGTAAACAGCATTTGGAGAAGCTCCTTTAATTGGGCAGTCTGCAGTTGAAAAAATTGCAATTTTTGACTGAGTAACCTATAGCGTTATCTCCGTAACTTTGTCCACCAGACCAGGAATGAAATAAAATCTGGAATCACCCTGTATATCATTTGAGAGAGCATGTATTTATGAAAATATTGACATTTTTAATCATTGCGGCTGAAAAACAGTCAAAAACGATGTGTCACGTAGTATAAAATTATAATTTAATAAACTCGTGTTTTTTATTAAAAAACTTTATAACCATTAGCAAGTCCACTTCTGGAAGATTTAATGAATCTGCTTTTTTAAATTTAGGTCCACACATTTTATTTTATTCACACAAATTTTTGTAGGTAATTCAAAATACGCGAGGCACGTTACAGTCAGAAGCGTAATGTTGGTGCACATTAACTTTCATATGCGGTGACGTCACAGTCATAGTCTTCGCCCCGCTCTCGGTATGCTTGTTTAATTGGTTGTATTAGGAGAACGACATATTCTATTGACATGAAATTTTCAGAATCATATTTTTATCCCCAGTACTTTGTTTTACGACAGTTAAAAATGAATTAAAAATTATAGTAAACGAGCCCATTATGCATGATGCGCAGAGATGCAGAACTTTTACATGATACAATCTTCAAAATTTTCTACAAGTTACGAAAGGAAGCATATTTTGAAAATATTCGATTATTCAAGATGATCCAGGAATATGTCGCCATATTTTTAAAACCTTGTATTCAATAACAAATGTCAAATTTCGTCTTAATATGTTATACTGGATATTTTGCAAGATTAATTGTATTAACTCGACGCCAAAGAACATAAACGAGAGTATTCTGGTCAACAGGACTTGGGTAATTAAAAACACAGTAAAACAAATTCTTTATTCACTTAAAATTGAAATTTAAATCATAAAACTTCTATGCAAAAGCGTGAAGCTTCCTGTTCCCGTGGTACAAGGTTTTCCCAGCATAAGACTGCTGGAAGGGTTCTGAAGGTCGTCCTGGCGTCCTGAAAACAAACATTTTGATCATTTAATGCATGAAGACTATAATAGGAAATCGGACTACATATATTCCAAATTTCTGGACATGGCAGAGGGCCTACCTAGTTGATGCAGCATTAAAATTCCTCAAGTTTTAGTATCAATTTTATAAAAACTTATTTTGCCCGGTGAAATTAGCTAGACCAAAACTTTTATTGAAAAAAAAGAATTTACCTCTAATAGTAGCATTCTTCAAAAATACCAATGATGATTCGAAGGACATTTGTTGCAAGGGCGAAGCACTACTTTCCATTCCTTTTCTACTCAATGGCTCAAAAGTTCCATTAAATGTCATATAATCCGCTATTAACGATAAATGTCTAGGATCTACTTTGATACCATAAACGTTAAATACATCTTTGACTTCCTAAAATAATGACAAGTTGGAATATAAGCAAGCGATTTTTGAAGTGAACTTATTTTTCTCCCAACAAAAATTGTTACTTCGAAAAAAATTGGTTAGTAAATCATTCCACAGGATGTTTTGGAATTAAGGCAATCTTTTAATATTTATTTGAAAAAATAAGTTCTTAGGGTACGCGCAGACTAAGGGCGGTCAGTCTGAATTTTTCTTTGGAGTTTGGAGAGCACACATACAGGGTGCGCCAATTATTTCCACTCGATCTCTAGCACCGAAACTAAAAGAGGTATCAACAAGATTTCTTGTAGGTTTATACGGTGTCACTCGGACTACAATTGTAAAATATTTTGATGTATACAGGGTGGCTAATTTTTGTGGAATGAAAATTAATTTGGTTTCTTTAAATTGAACACCCTGTATACGATTATGTCTTTTGATTCTACTTAATATTAGCTTTACAGTAGTTTTTTGAATTTGTAAATCCGACGCGTCGTTGACAAGTTATTC
>CAJUYI010005266.1:0-16110 GCA_910591695.1 Galerucella pusilla
TCTGCTAGTCTAAAGATGGTCTTAGTCTTGCCAGTCTAAGGGTGGTCTTAGTCGTGCTAGTAAAAGGATGGTCTTAGTCTTGCTAGTTTAAGGGTGGTCTTAGTTTTGCTAGTCTAAAGATGGTTTTAGACTTGCTAGTCTAAGGGTGGTCTTAGTTTTGCTAGTCTAAGGATGGTCTTAGTCTTGCTAGTCTAAGAATGGTCTTAGTCTTGCTAGTCTAAGGATGGTTATTTTCAATCCCATTACGTCACGGCGCTACTGGCAGGTATAACTAATGTTGTAAATCATTTTAACGACACAGAGGGCCGAATAAATAACTTCTCAACTTAGTTGATGACAATGTGTAATACTGTAAATAGTGACTTAGTCCTCCTTTTATTTTAGCAGCCGGTCCTTCAAAATTATCTTGGGTATAGTAATATACATGAAGTTGTTCAAATTATTCATTTTTCCAGCTACTTTGCACGCTAACTCTGCTCGAAGTATACACAAGATTTTTTCTACGATCACACCAAAATAAAATTAATTGCCATTGTTTCTACTTAGCAGTTTCGTGTAGGTACCTAGGCAACACTTATTACATCAATGTCAGATATTTTTTAGATTTCCCTATTTCTCATTAAATTATTAAGGAAAATACTGTTGGATGCTTCAACATATTAGAAAATCAACTAAAATATTTTATTCTACATCAGCTTATATCTATTAAAATAACTATACTAGGTCTCTTTTATCTATAAATTAAATTAGGCGTGGGCCAAAGTTACTTTCTGCTTAAGAGCGCCGATAATGTCAAATTATGACAGCTCGCAGAAAGCATCAACTTTGTAGTTGTCATATTCAAGTAAAGCGTGTTATCAATAATTATCAAAATATTAGGATTATAGTATTACTTTTCAAATACTAGACTGTTCACTAAGAGCTAACATCTACTTCTCGGGCTATATGCCCCGACAGACAATGATCTCCACTTCCAAGTTAAACGGGGTTGGGATATCTTCCCGATATAATCAACCATTCTGATTAGTAATTAGTTAGTATTCGCCATATTGATTGCGTTTTTCTTGATAGAAATATCGATGAATTGTAAGGGTAGTTTTGAACAAAAAAACGCGTGTTCTCTGTTATGACCGGTCTATTAGTTAAATAGAACTTTCCTGTATATGAAACAATTCAATTATCATCTTATCGATTCATTTATTAATGGACGTTATCACTTATTTGAATTAGATCAATAAATATTATTAGTTAATTGCATAAAAATGTTAACTAAATAAATATTGAACTGAAATATATCATTTTGTTTCACAACACCAAAATGCCAACTCGTGCTAACGAAGACATAACAAACTTTAAGAGGCTCTGCAATATAGCTAAATGTCTGGGAGTTGTACCGATAACGAAAGAAAAGTCTAGACTCTTGTACGCTGATACAATATTTTTATTAATCCTGAGTTTAACTACAATAATAAGCTGTAGCTATTGCATCATAAAACGTCAATCCACTACATTGTCGTTCGGAAAAACTTTTCAAGTAATTGATACATTCCACGGACTGAACGATATACTTGTAATAAATGCTTGGATTGTAATATCTCTATTGAAGCGAAATGACTGGATAACATTGGAAAAGAATCTTGAATATATCAACAATAAAATAAAATGTATCACTACGGACAGATACAGATTGTTCTCTGTAAGTGTTTTACTTATTTTAGTACCGATAGATATTTACGACATACTTATGCTCATTGGGATTTTCCCTAGTTATTTCTACTATAGTTTGACACACGTTGCGAGATTCTATTATTTTTTCACCACCATGATGGTAACTAGAAAGTTATTAATATTATCCAACAGGTATATTTGTTTAAAAGAAAATTTGGTGTTATGGATTGATGGAGAAAGAAATTACACGAATATGGATGATGTTTTGGAAATGTTTGTTTATTTGCACAAGACTATGATAGTTTGTAACAAAGTTTTTGGATGGCCAGTGCTTTTTCTCCTTTTAGGAACCATGTTACAGTTTCTAACTTGTTTGCACTACTGTTTAACAAACACTTTAGGCAAACTACACGCAATTTTAACGTTCATTGCAATTACTGGATTTTACTTAGTAAGTATTAGAACAAAATAGTAGTTTATCTTCGGCCACCTTTAAAATCAGTCATTTACGAACCAAAAAAAATGTGTCAAATCATACATTATACATACGTTGAAAAGCGTGCGTAAATGAACAACGCTTTTTATATGGGACTTTCATTATAACACCCAAAATCGTGCTTTTTAAATGGAGTTTTCATTTTAACACTCTTTTTTGGCTCTGTAGCAGAATAGCGCTGGTCAAAATAGCGCTGGTCAAAAAAAGCGCTGGACAAAATAGCGCAGGACATAAATAGCGCTGGACATAAATAGCGCTGGTCAAAATAGCGCCGGTCTAAAAAAGCGCTGGACAAAATAGCGCCGGTCAAAATAGCGCTGGTCAAAAACAGCGCAGGACAAAAACAGCGCTCCATAAAATAGCGCCGGTTGTAATATCCCTACAAAATCAACTATTACAGTAGAATGTGATTGAAAAATCAAGTTTTCAAAATCAATTTTAATACAAAGCAAGGGTTATAACAATCAATAATTCAAAAAAATTACATGGACAAATTATGAGCCACAGACTGTAAATACTGTTCAACGTTCCTGAAAGCATATGTTTGAACCAAGGTTTTCAACCTGTTTTTTAGCTGGACGTATTTATTGTTAGGACTTTCTTTTATCCTAAATCCTGAACGGTATCTAGTAATAAAGATTTCTGAAGACTGTTGTTCTTTTTTCAATTGATTGATCAATTTGTATACATGAGGATGCTGGCACTTCAGACTTTTCTGAAGGGAATTGTGCCATGCTTCAAGGGAATTATTTGTTTTTGACAAATCATTTTGCACCCGCTCATATTAATTCCATAAATTTATACTGAATAGAGGCTTGATATTGGGAATTCTCTTACCAACGTAATTATCTTCCCAATAGTCGATCACCGGCTTTAGTTCATCAGGAAAGTTTTCACGAATGATTTCCAGTGCAAACTGCACATCTTTTTCTGGGATATAACTATGAGCAAGGAGCATCTTACATTTTGTTCTTATGTTTTCGTTATCTCTGTATAGGTTCGTTAATTGACAATGTTGTATTTTCCTCCATAAGTTCTGCGCCAGATGAAACGAGCAACCGACAATACGCGTGTAAGAGAATACTTTTTTCACCGCGTTGATAGACGATTGTTCAAAATCAACGAGTATAGTTTCAGGCTTAAGTTCAGCGTTTCAGGTTTTCAGTGTATTGAACATTTGAAAGTAAATACTTTCTGATTTATTTGGCAATAGAGCATATTACAGTGGTACAGCTTTTGAGTCAATTAATGCATGTATAACGAATAATTGACAAAACAAAGTTGGACATGTCTTGAAGGTTCCATCTATTGCCCAGTGCGGAAATTCTTTGAGCAAATCGAGATTATTGTAAGTGCCAAAAATCAGAAGTCTATTTCGGTTTTCTTTTCCTGAATCCCACAGTAAAAAAACTTCACCTCTGCCCGTTTTAGAATATTTGTCACCAATTCGAACTTCAGAAATATCGTTAAATGCTGAAGAACTTGAAAATTTCTTGTTCCTTATTCTTTGCACTGTCCTGCGTGATGCGTCATAGTTTGGAAGACAAACAGCTTCTTCCTCTGAAGTTACACTGCTGCAAGCTTGTTGTATAATTTCTCTTGGATTTGCATCCGTTTTAGAAGCCCCTTCGCGTGTATAGTTTCTTTCACGATCCTGATTACTTTATCTACGGGATTTGGCGCGTGATTATGTTTCGTGGTTGGTTTTGCTGCATCACCGCTAAGCATCAACCTTCCTTTACAACCGGACTTAGAACATCGCCATGTGCTGTAACCTTCACGTTGCTTGTCCTTTCGGTAATTATATCCTTCGTGGAATAATGTAGCACCACCTTTCTGAGACTTGCCAAATTGCATTTTTTTAAACTTTAAATAAATATGACACTGACAAGTAGTTGTTTACACTTTGATCTGTGTCAGTTGGTCGGGAAGCGATATGTGTCGACGTGTGATGAAAAATATTGATTGTTGTTCTTACTTGTTTTCCGTTTCTTATATTCTGATATTGTTATGGACAGTTACCAACACTTTGATCTGTGTCAGCTGGTCGGGAAGCGATGTTGAATTGACGAACTGAATTAGGAAAACTATTGTTATGACTGTAATTTATGGAAAATATGTTATTCCTAATTATGCTAATTCGGTACTATAGTCTATTTTCATGTATGAGATAGTAGTAAAATAAAGAAGCATAATTATCTATTGGCAGCTATTTTATGGAGCGCTGTTTGTATCCTGCGCTGTTTTTGTCCAGCGCTATTTTGTCCTGCGTTTTTTTGACCAGCGCTATTTTGACCAGCGCTTTTTTTGACCAGCGCTATTTTGACCAGCGCTTTTTTGACCGGCGCTATTTTGACCAGCGCTTTTTTTGACCGGCGCTATTTTGACCAGCGCTTTTTTTGACCGGCGCTATTTTGACCAGCGCTATTCTGCTACAGAGCCCTCTTTTTTAGCTTGGTAATTATCGAGTTGCCTTGATTTAGTCGTTTGTTGTATACAGTAAATTTGACAGAAGTGTCAGACATAGTTCTGTTATATTTAAAATTTTTATTACACTTATTTTAAATTGAAGAACCTCGAGAAGAATGCATTTCTTCGGAAAGCACACCACCTGAAATTAGAATTCGTTGTGTATATACTTGTTTATAAAATAGTTATTTATGATACAAGTGCGTGAAGTTATACTTTTTCGCAACGAGTGCGCAAAAGTATTTCACGCACAAGTGTCATACAAAACTTTATCTACAACCACATGAAGAAAAAATATTAAAATTAATTTTCTATAAACAAATATATACACAACGATTTCTAATTATTTATATTCATACTTACAGTAAAATGAGGACAATTATTTGAATTGGGTAATTTGTATTTTTTTAAAGTAACAAATATTTTTCACTATTTGTCTGACATTTCTGTCAAATTTACTGACAGCACAAAAGTTTATACAACAAACGACTGAATTCAAGGCAACTAGATAATTTCGTGGCTAAAAAAGGGTGTTAAAATGAAAACCCCATTTAAAAAGCATTGGTCATTTACGCACGCTTTTGGGTGTTATAATGAAAGTCCCATATAGAAAGCATTGTTCATTTACGCACGCTTTTTATCGTATGTATAATGTATGATTTCACACAATTTTTTTGGTTCGTAAATGCCTAATTTTGAAGGTGGCCGTAGATAAAATTTATTTTCATGTTTTTTAACCCTTTCAGAGCACTTTTTTTTAATGTGGTCCTAGATAAAGTTTTGTATGACACTTGTGCGTGAAGTACTTTTGCGCACTCGTTGCGAAAAAGGTACTCGCTACGTTCGTGCCTTGCATTTTCGCAACTCGTGCGCAAAAGTATAACTTCACGCACTTGTATCATAAATAACTATTGTACAACTAGTGCGCAAAGCGTCACTTTTTCCACGAGAGCAGAAATCTAGCGAGTGGGGAAAGTGATTTGCGTACAAGTTGTACACAATATTTTTCTACAACCATATTTATTAATGAAAGAAATACAGTAATTTATATAGTTATTTTATTTAAACTTTGAACAGAAAGAACTTACAGTAGGAAAATAAATAGAAAAAATTTGAACAATTTTGTATCAATATTATGTTATAATTTGATCTTAGTTCATAATTCCTAAAATAATGCTTAATAGGTCAATGTTTTTATAATTAATAAATTAAAATAAATAATGAAATAGTTTACTTTTAGTTTAAATTTAAAAATTGTACACCAATAAGAAATTCACTATTAGGTTGAATTGTCAAAAAAAGTTGACAGGTCATAGGTCATTGTTTGACATTTCGGTGCGGAAAAGTGCCACAGCGTGTACTTTTGGCATTACTTTTCCAACTGTTATCGAAAGAATTGAGAAAAGACCTGCTTTGCGTATAAAAATTTGTGTAGAAAAGCGTGTTTTGCGTTGTGGTTGTAGAAAAAAGTGTTTTTATTTAAATAAACACCTTAAGCTGGAGTATTCGGCTCAACCAAACCAACCAGGTTCCTGGTTGGGCTCCTAACTCAAAAAAATTTGAACAGCATGCAGGTTTTGCCAATAATATGAGGAAACCTTAGCACACAATCTGAGTGAATGATTATGCTAGATTTTTGAACGAAATATATGAAGACAGGCAAAACATTATTACGTCCTTCCCGCTACGCTAAATTGCTCTTAGAGCTTCAGAGATCTAATTTCATAGTTATCATAAAATTCTTACGTACTCAGATTCCATCTTCGTAAGATAGGCAAAGTTGGGCATTTTCCGACATGAAAGGATCGTTCCACCATACCTTCTTTAACTCCATGACAACTGCTGTTGCAAGGCGTGGAGTAGATGAAAAACTTGTATTTCAACCAATTATATTTGGAGATTCCATGCTGGTTATGGATGAACTTCTGGAAGTATAATTCTGAATGATCTGCTTGCCTAGATTTCACGCCTGCTCGACAAAATAAGCAAATAGACAAAGATCCTAATAGCTGTCAAACAGGCAATTAGTAATAGTAATACATGGGAATTAAATTAATGGAACGTCTACTGGATATATGCAAATGTGGTGGGACACATGGATACCTAAGCTTCCTTTGTCTCGTCGCAAAAAACAGATCAAATGACAGTAATGCCAAAAGCACACAAATCCTAAAGGTTGTTTCCGAAAACTTTGACTGTACCTACCTACTGATTAACTTTTCACTTGAATGTATTGTATATTTTTGTAATCCTCTTGTAGAGAAGAATCCCACAAGGGACACCTCCGAATTATAAGGGATATAGTTTTCATTGAAACGCTCTGTATATTATTTTAAAAAAATGTTAACGTTATTACCGATGAGTTTTTTTTTTTGTAGGTGAATCTGATGCTTCTAGTGACTACTTGTCACAACGTCGAATGTAATGCTCAGGAATTCACAACTACCTGCTACCTTCTTCAGAATGAAATGCCATATTGTCTGTTACGCAGAAAGATGTTGTATTTAGCTAATTTCACTGAAAAATTACAACCTAAATTTTCAGCAGCAGGTTTTTTTTCCGTCAACAAATTGGTTCTTGGATCACTCTTTTCTACAATTACAAGCTATCTAATTATTTGTATACAATTTAGAACAGCAGAAAATTAGATACAGTATTTACGTTTTATCATTGTGTTTGTGTTACGTAGAATTTAAAGTTTATGTGTGGCACAAAATAAATTGTTCATCACAGATTATTTATATTTTTTAAAAACAATAGATAATTTTTTACTGGATATTGTAACCAATCAAATTACTTAATTTCAAGTCATGTGTAAAATTTCATCCAATCACATGTGGTGTTTTCAGTTTGGTGTTTATGTTTTATTAAAACTTAATTAAACGTCAAACTGACAACTGGATTAAAAATGTCGGAAAGATTTGGTATTGCATCTAAGGATTCAATTAATTTACCAATTGTACTTTTCACAACTGTAGTTTTAAATAAAAATGAAGAATTTTTGATTAAAACTAATAAAGTTTGTATTGAAAAGTATTAAGCGTCAGATTGACAGTCAATTTTTTGATATAATAATAATAATAATAATAATGTCTTTATTATTTCTCTAAACAAAAACAATGGTAATAATAATGTATACATACAAGTAATAGAGAAATAAAGGGCGAAGTTCATTTCTTGCAAGTACCTACATAGAGTACATAGAGTATCTACAAAGTAAAAAATTATCTTATCGAATACTCCTCGGGTCTATAAATACTCAAAATTTTGTCGTAGAGAATCCTTCAAGCGTGTTGCTCAAAGATAATAGCCCTCGGCCTGCGGCCGCTTTCAGCATTCTCTTTGACAAAATTATCTCGGTATTATCAAGACCCTAGGGGTATTACTACTGAAAACCTCCCTTACAAAATAGCTACCTATACAGGGTGGTCCGTAAGTAATGGTTCAAAGTGAAATGGAAAATTCTTCGCCTAAAAATATTACAATACGACGCAACTTCCTTTGATAAAATATCGGTGATAAGAAAGATACAGGGTGGCAAAGTTGAAATTTCAAAAAGGTTATTAGTAAATTGGAAGATTTTGGATATACAACCGTAAAAATTTGGAGATAGGGATTTTGGGGCCCGGGAAATCATAAAATGTTATCCATTTTGTTGTATTTTCTATAGGGCGCCACAAAAGTTTTTTAATTGGTATGACTGAGCTTTAACTTATTTTTTTATCGCTTTTTCGAGATATTCGCATTTTTAAACCTCCCTTCATAATTTTCATTCCACAAAAATAATGATGTTAGTAGGTGCTGATGTCAGCAAATTCATTATCAGCTATAATGCAAGAGCATTGATAATTTGCAATCCATATCTTCAAATGTTTACATTTGTATATCCAAAATCTTCCAATTTACTGAGGAAAAACATTTTTGACATTTCAACTTTGCCACCCTGTATCTTTCTTATCATCGACATTTTATCAAAAGAAGTTGCGTCAGATTGTAATATTTTTAGGCGAAGAATCTTCTATTTCACTTTGGACCATTACTTACGGACCACCCTGTATAAAATTGCCTAACCCAACAAAATATACTGGGCAATGTTTCCGCAGGACTTCACCCACATTACTGATTGATGCAGGTAGAAATTTAACAAGTTCGAAACACTACGGAGAATAGAAATCCTCGACCGTTGCAGAAGGTTAGATAAAAGAATCAATTCAGAACAAATAAAATTCTCAACAAACTTTTGATACAAATTTAACATCAAAAATAATTGACAATATTCATTCGTTAGTCCTCACTCGTTTCGCGAATATGAGTTTGTTTGTTATGCTTCTATGACTTGAATACCAATCATCATGAAATATTGTACACATATTGTCAGGGGTACAAAAATGACATAGGGTAACTGGACATAATAGATATTGTGCGAACTTAAAGTTGTCGGCTTTTTGTTCGATTGTAATTCGATACGATACCGTCATAGTCCGCAATATAACCTAAAGGGGATTTACGATTAGATACCTAGCATTAAAAATATTACGTACACCATACCTTCAAACATAAAAAACCACTAACCAGAGAGATAGAAAATCAACTCGAACTTCCGATATTATTTATCTCCTGTAACTGAAGATAAAAGCTTCACTATTTATATCAACTTCCAAATTAGATTAATTTGTTCTGGATAATTAGATTCCTTGCCTGAACTATAACAAATAAAGTACGCGCTTGCGCCTACCATTCAGCAATTTCTGTGTTTATTGAATTCGGAAGCGTAACCGACAACATTCTAACAGGGATGAGGTCAGGAATCGATTGAGATTAATGTACCTGTTGGTTTTGTTATGAATCAGATAACACAAGGGAATAGAAAATCCATATGACTGAGCTGTACAAAGCATTTGTGAATTTTAGAAGTTACCTGTGGGTGGTAGACTTTTGCAAAGCATATTCAGGGTGTTTCTATAATCGACCGACATCAATATACCCCAGAGAGCTGTCATTAATTGATGAATTTTTATATAGGAGCTTAATGGGACTAGTTAGCGAAGTTCAGGAAGTTGAGAGTTTGAAATTAAAAATTTGTCAAAAATAAAAAAATAATTTTTTGGTCTTGGGTGATTTCAAAAAAGTATTATTAGGTATATTCATTATATTTTATATCCAGAAACAGGAGGTACATAGGATCTTGTGACATTTCGTATGAGTATGATGATTTAGACATCCCCCTGAACCTGGCACCCTTTTTGACAGAACCATCAACTTTTTTTGTTCTGGGATCTTTATGAAGAGTTCTAGGGTTCCCGCAGGGTGCCAATTTCATGCCACAGCCCTTTTATGGAAATGAGGAGTTCTGATCACGGGATTCGCAAGGGAACTCTATACATGGTTTTCAGAAAGAGTATACTAATATAATTGTTGAGTTATAAGCATTTGAAAAAGAGTACTATCAAAAATCATGTTCCGATTTTGAAGCAGATGATCACATAGCTAGCATCCCACAGAACTTATGATATTTTCCTTTTGTAAAACGTTTCCAGTCCCAGAAAATATCCTGAAGTACTAACTTTAAATGCAGTTTTTTTTAAGGTAGAACACTTTATGCACCCCTGCGGGAACTCTATAACTCCAAAAACAGTTGAGGGTTCTGTCAAAAAGGGGGCCAGGTACAGGGGGGATGATTTGGAAGCCTAGTGGAATGCTTGTTAGACAAAGTATGTCATACCTGCTATAGCCTAAGAATAATTATCTGGTGATAGGCTTCGAAGAATGTTAAAAACCCTTCGAGTGAAGCAATCCTGGTAAATTATGCTAGAAATTTCAAACTCTTTTTGCCATCC
This sequence comes from Galerucella pusilla, assembly GCA_910591695.1. Classification (NCBI taxonomy): domain Eukaryota; kingdom Metazoa; phylum Arthropoda; class Insecta; order Coleoptera; family Chrysomelidae; genus Galerucella; species Galerucella pusilla. Next base: position 10,471 of record CAJUYI010005266.1, read on the forward strand.
ACAGGATCTATCTTGATTTGTAATGTTAAGGTAAGTTTTTGATAAAGCCATACAAAAAAGGAAAAAAAGGCAAATCAAGACATGGCAATTGCAGGTTCAGTTCTACCATCTGTAGGATCCTCCTATTCAAGGTAGTCTACCTTTGCATTGCTATCCACATCAGAGGCACTTTGTTGAGTACTCCATTTGCGGAGTCTTTTCTGCGCTACACGGTAACAGCTGAACAGTGATTTTAAATACTAACTTTGAATGCAGTTTTGTTTTTTTTAGACGGAAAAATGGCAGAGCACATTATGCACCCTTGCGGAAACTCTATAACAAAAAAAATTGAGGGTCCTATCAAAAGGGGTGCCAGGTTCAGGGGGAATGATTTAGACGTCTGTGGGAAAGCCTGTTAGACAACGTATTTATACCTGCTACAGTCTAACAATAATTATTTGGTGACAATGTTCGTGGAATGTTAAGAACCCTCCAAATAAAGCAATCCTGTTAAATTATGCAAGAAATTTTAAACTCTTGAATTTGTAATGTTTGGCTAAGTTTCTGTCAAAGCCATAAAAAGAAGGAAAAAATGGCAAAGCAAGAGATGGCAATTGCAGGCTCAGGTCCACCACCTGTAGGATCCTCCTTCTCAAGGTAGCCTGCCTTTGCATTGCTATCCGCTATCCAGATAAGAGACACTTTGTTGAGCATTCCCCTTGAGGAGAGTCTTTTTTGAGGTACACGGTAACAGCTGAATTAAATTGTTTAATGTGTGAGATAGATTTCCTCCAATCTCTCTTCCTATAAAATCACATCTGAAATACAGTGGCATAAGATTCCGGTCAAATTGATATATCTGTCCTAGGTTTGTGATGGTATACGCCTACAACAAAACTAAGGGGGTCAAGTTCGTGATATCCTTCCAAGAAGGAAAATTGTTACCACAAAATCTTCATTATCATCATCAATTTCATTGTCGCGCACAAAAAAAATATAAAAACAAAGTTGAAAATATTTTTGGGTGTAATAGTGAAAGGAGGGTTAGAATTGAGATTAACGGTAGAATACTGAAATTTAAAAATAATGCTTAGGAGTATTAGGAATATTGCATAAAAATTTCACGTTAACCGGTGCAATAAAAGCAGGAATGATGTTTGGGTCGCGCGTGTGCAATGATATTGGCGGGCTCTTGCACTCTTGTTAATAGAAAATCAATACAACCAGTCTAGTCTCACAGAAGCCGTTAGCGCTCTTCAGCCCGTTACAATTTGTTTACTACATTTCTACGATATTGCAGCGAGTCTCGATCTAACGCGAGCCTGCATCTTTTGGCCTATATTTTCATTCAACAACGCACCACTATATGTATTTTTTTGGGAAATTAAACTACACACTTTTGGATTTATTTTTTATTTCAACCTTTCGGTAGTTTTTTTATTATTTTGGTCCCTATCGGGAACTGAATCGGGGACTAACGAAAAAATTCGACATTTAGACGTTGAATATTAAGACAGCAAAAAATTTGTTGTCAAATTTTCAAGGTCTATTCACATTCTTAATAAAATATAATTACCTACCCGACAGAATTTATACACAAAGAAATTGGGAATGTAGAGAATGGCATTGTTAACACTAATACTGTAATAATAATTCAACAAATATTATATTTAAAAACTTTAAGGGTTTATCAGAAAAACAAAACGAAGCTATTTTCTTCAAGATGTCCGTTAGCTGGTTTAAAAGTAATCATCTTTCACATTATCTGTGGAAGACTTGTATTGTAATGAATACTAATTTTCTATTATTGTTACCAGGTCAACGACCACAAGAGTTTGAACCAAGATCATACTTCTAAGAATAGGTATTTTAATATTTAAAGAAATATTCATTTTTCACATTTCAACTATTGTGAATAAGAAGAAATGCTATTAACACGTTTGGTATATTTTGTTCAGTCAAATAGGTGGGTATTTATGTCGAAAGTGTTTTTTTTAAGAGTTGGAAATTACACCATGTGTATCTGTCACAAAAGACATTCCATTTTTATACTGTTTGAATTTATTATTTGGACCCTTACTTTTGAATATACTCAAATTACTCTTATAAATAAAACTTACTGTTTTTAATTAATTCCACAATTTCTTCTACGTGGTTGTTGAGCTACAAGACAGAAATAGGTGTAGGAGCAATTTTAACAAGCCTATCTAGATTAGATTAGAATTGGAGTGGCTCTTTGTCCGACCTTTGCAGATCTATGGTGGTCCTCCCTATATTTAGAGCTCGATATCTAGCTTTATTCTTTTTATTAAACTTAAAAGCCTAGATACCGCCTCCCTTGCGTAGCTCTCTGCCCACGGTTTTTCTTCTCCGAGTAAGTGAAAACGCACTCTGCAAGGCCTTCGCACTCACAGAGTCTTCTTTCTAGCAGAATCTGCATAGGCTATCATCTGCTAAGCCAATTGTGTGCATATGTTTCTTCAACCTACAATGTCCGGTCAGCATTCCCACCATCATCCTCTTCGTTTCTCGACTTTGACATAGTAGCCTATCTAAGAACGTCATAGCATTCCAAGCAGCAGTGGCGACGATTCACCACTGTGTTGAAGAGATTAAAAAGCAGAAAAAAAAACAGACCGATCAGTAGCAAACTTCACTGACAGCTAAGCTGCACTGAAGTTGAATTCTAAGCTAATATGGGATTCTATAAGTGCCTTAAACGGACTTGGAGACCATTGCAAGGTCATGATAACCTAGTCCTAGATACCAGGGTAATAAATAAGGGCAACGAATTGGCGAATGAAACAAGCAAACAAGGCTCATCATTGCCATTCATTGGGCCGGAACCCTTCTGCGGCGTTGCAAAGTCAACAATAAATATGGCAACAAGCACGATGCCACAAGAAAGGAGGGATAGATTATTTACGATAAAAAGACGATGACGTTGCAAAACAAAATATTGTGATGTTGCCAAGCTGTAGTGTTTTCCTTTACTTAAACATTAAAAACTTTCAACCCTTCACATTTAAATGTAACAATAATAATTATACTAATGAATACAAATGGCGAATACTTTCACTACTCACGTCTCTTCCAGAAGTAAGCGGGAGAAGCGGGTCCCATTTCGGCATTCTTGTTCAAAATAGCTCAACAAAGATGTTACCATCTCTTGACATTTACTGTTCAGCTGCTTCGTCATTTTATTAACTACGCACTGCAGATTTGCCTGAATAATTAGTTATAAAAATAACTGTGTTTTTAATCTCAAACAAACGATGAATTTAAAAGCACCGAAAAAACTTGTGAATATTAGACGATGATCGAATGTCAATAAACGTCAAAACAAACTGGGGAATTTTACCAGTTGATCTGACAACGTCTTGAAGTTTTGCCACATCGTTAGCTGTAAATTGCCCTGGCTGTTGAGGAGAAATTGTATTCACGGTTGGTAAATTAATATTTATTCTGATAAGCAGGAAAGTAACTAAAAATGACAATTGACATCCTCGTATTTTTATCGTAAAAATCATATAGCAAAGTAATTCCTAGAATGGTGGGTAATCTCACAAGGACAGAGATATTCAAAACAGTTTATTAGAGGACATTGGCAAACTTTTACGGCAGACCTAATAGGCGAAGAGGAAAACTGTCAAAGCTGTAGTAGGTATGCAGAGCATACCCTTAACAGGCACGCAAAGCTAATGGGGTTGACTATTATACATTCTTTTTTTTTATTTAACATACTGCGTCAACCACTAGGGTTATTGGCAGTTCAGTACATATACAAGTTACATTTACAGTTACGTATATCAGTTACATTATGATTATAAATTGTACATGTTGATGGCTTTGAAGAATTTCAAGGAATCGTTAATTTGGTCTCCGAGAGCTAACTGTAAGGAGTTGGGGATCTTATGCTGTCTTCGTTGGATTGCAAACTGTGGACATTCTAGGATAATATGTTTAATGGACATATTTTCATTACATTGGGAACATTGAGGTGGGTCTTCTTTATTTAGTATAAATTTGTGCGTTAAGGCTGTATGTCCAATCCTTAATCGGGTAGCTTTAATTTGTTCAGCTCTTGTAGTCGGTAGCGAGGTGGTTTCTCTCACATTTGTCACTACTTCATGCATTTTGTTATGGTTCTGAAGGTTCCATTTATGTTGCCACCTATCTACAACAAAGCTCCTGACAGTTGCTTTGTGGTCTTGGTGTGGTATCAGCTCCAATTTTGGGGTATGACTGTTGCTGACTGATTCTTGAGCTGAGATATCGGCGTCTTTGTTACCCTTTATACCGATGTGTGATGGTACCCATAAGAAGGATATATTCCTATTATCGGACTGAAGTTTGAAAAGTTGGTTCTTGATTCTTAGAATCTACAGTCTTTATTTAAACTGTGTATGTAAAAAGTCGATATTTATTTTGTACAAATCGCTCATTGGGGCAGTAGTAACGCATTTTGTTCATAGGTCGTAGGTTCGAATTTCTCTATTCAAAGATTTTTGGTAGCCATTGATTATTGTTGGGTGCCAGTGATACCTACCTAGTTTTGAAGAAATCGACACTGCTTTCCTCTATTATTATCCTTTCCGCTTTCAATTCGAAACCAGGTCACGTCTTTACGTAAATAACTACAAAACCGAGATGGTTTTTTGTCAATATGAATTTTTGGTTTGTGGTTAGTGGTGGGGATGTCGCTATTATCTCATTAGCATTCCCATTACGAGAGTAAATATATCAAGGTGATTTAAGCGTTATCTTCAGTCCAGAATTATGGTCTTGGAGCTTTTGGACTGTTGATATATTCCTTGTACTGATGCAAATACGCCTAAACCGGTTTGCAAGTGAACACGCGAGGGTGCTGCCACCAAGTCACTAAAATTGGTAATTCAATGAGAACTGTAACGCCGTTAGTAGTAATTGCAGATACTTCATTTTGACCGGGATCGGATTTGCACTTAAAAAGTACGGTACCCTTTTTATTATTATTTTTATGAGATTTCATAAGCACGTTTTTTTATTCACCGGTAGATCCACCAATCGACCAACTGCGTTTTTATATCCATTGGTGGATTGTAGATTAAAGAAATCAACTATCAGATGAACTGCTACTCCGAGATCTATAGAGGCTAATAACTACAACACTTTCCAAAGTATCTTCATTCATTTCGTAAATTTTTGCTAATAACAACAATCAACTTGAAATTAAATTGTCAGTGGTCAGATGATTTAAACATCAACTGCATTTTTTTATTGATGACCAGTGGCGGATTTCCCACTAGGCAGACTAGGCAACCGCCTAGGGCCGCAAGGCAAAACCATTTTTGTAGATCGTATAAGCTGCGCGCCATTGCTGTGCTAGTTTCAACGTTGCCAAGTTGGGGTTCAATTTGTTTTAAAATAGCCCTTAAAAAATCTTAAAACTTGCCATTTTCGTTTATATTTTAGAAAATACATCCGGGTTGAAGGGGCCGCTCGAAAAGCCTTGCCTAGGGCCTCCAATGTCCCATATCCGCCACTGTATGACTCCAACATGTGTTTGTAGCGGAGACTGACGTCATTCAACCAATGGTGAATAAATGATGTAAAAAACGTGCCTTATGACGTCCCCTCTATTATGTTGGATTCAATAACATTATTGAGTTAAAAAAAAAA
>CAJUYI010005267.1:0-16109 GCA_910591695.1 Galerucella pusilla
ATTTGGTGGTTTTGTATTGATTTAATGATCCTGTTTATTATAAATAGTCAGATACGGCTTTTAAAATACCTGAGCAATTGATACAATGTCGAAGGAAGCACCAAATCAAAATCAAACAAGATCAAAATAACTATTAAGAATCACGTCTTGTGCAAATAACGCTTGTTTATCGTCAGATTCATCAGTGCGTCACGTGGACTTACCCTATTGTTTACATCTTAATCCGACATCTGACTATTTCAGAACAAGCTCTTTGGTATCTAATCCAGTGACTTTTAATTTTGCGTGTAAGGCGTTGGAAGTTACTCCTAGTTTTTAAATGGACTATTGGGCGAAGTAGAATTCAATGGGACCTCTGGCGGAGAAAATTGTAACTGTCGCAACGAGTAAAATAATTGGTTTTGCATTGTTTTTGTATTATATATGCAAGTCAACGTAAATACCGTAAATTCGTACTTTATTTGTTCAATTGTGTGTCAGGAACAAGTTTACAACTCTGTTTTACTATTCAACTCAATGGAGGAGGTTATGTTATTCTATTTTTTGTTCCCTTCATCATTTCTGAGGTAATATTCTTATATAATCAGAGATATTATGGAAGGAGGTTATGATATTCTATTTTTTGTTTTCATTGCAAATCAAAGAGAAAATAAGTCGATCTTAAAGATTTAAAATATTACTCAATAAAAACGTACCTTCCCTGCAACTTTTGTAGAAATGACTATATTAAAAATAAAATAAAAACACGAAGTCGTTGTACTTTTCACAAATATCAACCATACCTATTACTCCAAAAATAAAAATATTAGGAGTCAAAATTTAGTTTAACAACACAAAATACTAAAGCACAATGAAAGAAAAAGCAAAAATTTTACAAAACACACACTGAAAATAACTACTTTTCCCAATAATATTAACGTACAATTATTTTGGTATAGGCAACTAAACATACACTAGCTGTATTTTTGTATGATAGACAATGGATAGACACATAAAACTTACAAGTTATTGAAAATGAGCTAGTTTTAACACCCTATACAGGCGATACTTGGCCAATAAAATCACGTGGAAAAAACTTATTGGCTAATTTTCAGCACATATAGCAGGAATTGTTGTTATTTGGATATATATTAACCACCATTTTTTTAAAGATTTTATCGAAGGTGTGTTGAAATTTATTAAAACACATTCAAATATTTTAGGCCGAATACAAATACAAATAATATTAAGTAGGTAGTTACTCACTTATGCTTTTTAACATCTAATATTCCCGCTCTTTGGCATCCAAGTCTTTCTGAAGGAACATCTTTGCATAGTTTCTTAATTAATCCTTGTGCTGCTCTTCCGACGTTATATTTTGCGAAATCGATCATATCGATTCCTTTTAATATTAAATTATATGTTTTCATTGGGTCAGTGGCTCTGAACGGTGGACTGCAAAAAACAGAGTTTGTGGGATGTTACTTATAATGAACTAAATGCATGCATGTCAATCGACTTTGTATCTATTCATTGTTGAAAATTATAAAGATACATACTTTCCACTTAAGAGCTCATGCATAAGAATTCCCAATGCCCAAAAATCAACCGCCTTATCATGCCCTTTATTTAGAATGACTTCTGGTGCTACATATTCGGGAGTTCCGCAAAATGTCCAAGTTTTACTACCACAACCAATTCCTTTAGAAAATCCAAAATCTACAATTTTCACGTAACCTCTTGAATCCAATAGGAGGTTTTCCGGCTTTAAGTCTCTGTAGATTATTCCTCGTGCGTGTAGATACTCAAAGGCTTCTATTACACAGGCTGTGATAAATCTTGTTGTATGATCATCGAAACAACCTCTGTCTCTTAGTATTGTCCACACTTCTCCTCCCAAACAGGCTTCTAATAACATATAGATATACTTTGAATCTCGAAAACTTCTGTATAGTCTGAAATTTAATAAATGAATAAAATTAACGTATCATCAAGTTAATTCCCCAAAAGTTGAAACAGAAACAATATTGAAAAGGTTGGGGCCTCTGTTTGCAAGTTTGTCAGCTTTTTTGTTAAACTAACCAGACGTTATTCCGTTCGATTATCTTCTTTGATTAAATCTCATACTAGTCTAGCTAGACGTCACTTTTTTGCTCAAGATTGCTGCCTTACTGTCTAGCATGATACGGATCTGCACGCCTTCAGCAGCTCAACTATTATTTTCTCTATTTAATGTACTTACCGGCAAATGAAAGGGCTTCTACAGCTCATCATGATACTCCTTTCACTCTGAACATGTTTCTGTTGTTGCGTGTCCACTATATGTTGTTTCTTTAAGCACTTCAAAGCAAATGTTAACGATGAATCAGAAATATACTGAACTAGTTCTACTCTACCAAATCCACCAATTCCTAATGTTGCTATCACTTCTAAATCATCTAATTGTATATATTCGTATTCTAGAAAATATATTTAACTTGTAAACAGGCACATCGTTTGTATAAATGGTACATTTATGTTTAAAACCAGTAAAATTACCTTGCTGCTCTAAGGACGATGAAGTTTTATTCAGCCTTTCTTCATCGCCGTAGTCTTTTTCTCTTATTTCACTTATATCACCTATTAGCTGCTTAAATGATTCTCTATCCAGAGTTAAACATTCGACACCTGGATGTATAGCTATGACGGAAGCTGTTCTAACATCTTCTTTTAACAAAGCTTGTTCGCCGAAGTAGTCGCCTCTTTGCAATTCGCGGATTTCTTCTTCCTCTATTTGACCTTGAATAAAAAACAATAATAAGGTAGTATATATTTTTCTCCTCCTAACGTACCAAAAACGTTACCAAACGGACGTTACGAAAAAGGTATCGTTTGACGTATCCCTTGTAAATCAACACACCGGCCTTAAGTGGTAATAATTTATGTCATATAAAACGTGTTTTTCACATATTTTACTCAAGAAAGTCTCAGAGACTAGTAGCTCCTATTTTCCAGAGGATTTTTAGGATACCTGCAGGCTTTAACTATTCCTTTTCTATCCTGTAGTCTCCTAGGTGCTGCTTACTAGTGCAATTCGCACGTACTTGGATGGAGGTTTCTTCCATTCCACAGATCTACATTCTTCTTCCTCCACTATTTTGAGCTTTTTCAGGCGAAATAGGGACATAAAGAAGTTCTTCAAATAGATCACTTATCCTTATCCGTGTACGTAACGTAACGGAGATACGTGGTTAATCAAAAAGAAATATAAAGCAAATGCGTTCGTAACCTAACCATATCTGTGCTTTAATTTTCAGCCTAAAAAATAGTGATACACTATTATCTTGATCAAGGAAAATAAGGTTATGCTTTTAGAGCACACAAAATCACTTTTGTCGTTTGGTCGTTGAAAAACGTGAGCACGGAACACAATAAAGCAATATGTACGTTAGGTACTTGTGACGGATTGATACGTTTCACGTGACGTAATGAAACCCACGTATCGATTCTGCACATGCACATTGCCATACGGATAAATGGTGATTTTTAGATCTGCTTTAAGTCACTAATGACCCGATAGGAACCCTGTTAAAACTCTTAGTGCAGTTTTACTTTGACTTATGCATTCATTTAATCTAAACGGGTTGTAGTCAACCAGCAGAATATTTGATTGTCTAAGCCCGACTAGATGTTTCTAATGGTCAGATCTTCTCTATTTCTTGGCTTAACCTACTCCTTTTAATATTACATTGGAGTTGATACCGCAAAAGCGTTCCGGCTCCCAAAAGTGTGTTTAAGTCCCCCTCTTTGCTAGTTCGTCTCCTATTTCATTTCCTTCTGTTCCCGTGTGTCCTGTAATCTACAGTTAGGTGACTATTTTGTTCTCGCCCAGTTCATTGAGTGAGCCTAGGCATTCCCACACCATTTTGGAAATGATACAAGAGCTCAGTGCTTTACTGTTTTTTAACCCCTCCAGAGCACATTTTTCTATTTTTTTTTCATGTGGTCGTAGATAAAGTTTTGTAGTATGACACTTGTGCGTGAAGTACTTTTGCGCACTAGTTGCGAAAATGCATGGCACGAACGTAGCCTTTTTCGCAGCTCGTGCGCAAAAGTATAACTTCACGCACTTGTATCATAAATAACTATTCCCTCCTATATCGCTTGTCAATATTGAACTTATTGAAATTCCCTGAGTTCGGTTAGTATAACTTGTGAAACTTGCTATCTCAATCAATAACTGAGTTTCACGATGTTAAAGTATTAACAACTTACCTGGAAGTCTTTGAGTAACTTTCACAGATCCACTACTTATAATAAAGAATGTATCTCCACTAGCCCCTTGCCGAATAATATGTGCTCCTGCTGGATAAAATTCCTAAAAAATAAATGAGAAAATTTTACGTTATAATGTTTCCCAGTAACTGAACCAAAATTAGGAACACAAGATTATTGAAAATTTGTGCAAAATAGTCGAGATGTTGTACAAAATGTTCATTTACTTACTACTTCTAGGGCATCAGCAATTTTGGCCAAAACATCGCTACAGATATTTTGTAGAAGTGGAACCGATTTCAGAAAATTTAAATTATCTTGTAATCTTTGCAAACCCGTCCTCATCATTATTAGTTGAAAAACTTTTCGGTCCAATATCCATACTTTAACGTCAGTTACAGCTGAAGTGAAAATTGGAAAATTAGTGAAAATTACGCTAAAACATTTTAGCACCATTTTGATTACAGAAATACATGAATATATCACTAAATCATTATCAATAGTCGTAGCACCAATTCGCGGTTTGTGATCAACGGGGACTTCAAAAAACCACTGACGTAAACTGCTGCAAAGCTGTTCCCTTTTGCATAATCTAAATATGAATAATAACGTGAGTACTTCATGAAGTTTTGTCCTGTTTTTCCCTAATAAACTTATTCCATAGTTAGGGATATAACGCATAAAACTATGATTTTATACAGGGTGTTTCATACTCAATTGCTTGTTTGTAGTATACAACCAACTGGAAGCAGTTTCTTCTGAAAACCTTATACCCGATGGATTTTATTTCGATTTTACGTAAATCACCAAAACCTGCTAGCTACGAGTTGTTCATACGTATCTTCATTGTGTGCTGGTTGTTGTCTATTCACAAGGAAAGCTAGATGAAGAATGCAATGGGGCGACGACCCAGCACTGTAGTGGAACGCGTTCAATGCGATAATTACAGTCAAGCAAGGTCGGACATGGTTAGTACTTGGATGGGTGACGACCATGTCAGGGAAAACCATCGTATAGGGCCCGTACAGCCTGCAGCGGACTAGCATATCACAGCTCGCAGGCATTATACCAATGAGCACGAGGTATAATGTAGATATGCCGTCTTTCGAAGGAGACGTAAAACCGAGGTCCCGAGTCCATGGATGTTGGGCTCGTTAAAGAACGCTACCACTGGTTGGAACACTAGTGGGTTCGCCAAAATTTCCGGTTAGGGGTAGAGTGCTCCCGGCGTCGGTGATTAGCCTCAGTCGCAGAAATAGACCGACGTTAAATAACAGAATAAAAAAAAAAAGAATGCAATGTTTCACTATGGTCCAAGCAGCAAGAGGACAAGCTTCTACTAAATCGTGAATCAATGCTAGTATGGCTTTGGAGAACACCAGCTAATTCCCCATCCACATCTCATGATCGTTGATACTTGCATCAAGGGCTCCTCAATTGTAAAGCCACTTTGAATTGTGAAAAACATTTTTTATATGTATATAATTACCTCTAATTGACGCTGTTCTTGTACAGTTATACAAAATAGCAAGCTCTCCAAAAGCTTTTCCTGGTCCCATGAGTCCAAGAACTTTGCCGTCTTTGATAATCTCAAAGTCACCTTCTCCAGAAACGAACAAATGAACACCTGTTGCACCTTCTTTCACAACTAGTGAACCCGCCAAAAATTCCTTGGCATACATAGCATCTACCATTTCTCTCACTTGAGATGTATCGAGATTCTTTAAGAAGCTGTTATCCAATATTGCACCTTTAATCAGCTGCTTGGATCTGAAAAAAATATTCCATTCAACATGAGATTACTAAACAAGGAAAATTATATCCGAATAACTAGCTTTACATATATATTTTTTCACCAACCTGAAGTCTTTTTCGTATTTTGTAATTGATATGTTAACAGCTTCGCCGGTCGCTTCACTTGATTCGGCTGAAACACCTTGTTTTTTGGAATGATTACTACTATTGAGGGTAAGTTGAGTTCCATTAGTCATGGCGTGCTGTTTTTGTATATTGACAAGTAATTCGCCGTCTCGACTTACATTCGTTTGCTGTAGAACACTCTATAAGGCATAATGAACATATTAGTATTACAAAAAGCTACTCTATACACCTTCGATCATTATAAGTGTCAATTATTTATAGGGTAATGTTCATTATTTTGATAAAGTGATTAATTAAATGTAAAACAAATCACTGGATGACTATAACCTGTGGAAATAGCTTCCCAACCCAACCAGAAGAGATCTCCTGGGCTTGACCGAATTACAGAGAAATTTCAAAACACCCTCTTCAAAAAACTATAATATAACTTTTATTTGATAACTGCTGCATGTGCCCAAGATTAACCACGTACAATACCTGATGAATTGCCTGTAATTTCAAGAGATTCCTAAAAACTTCTCCCAAAAAGATTAAAGCATACATTAGAAAACATAAATGGGTACGTGACCACCATTTCTAATTTAGATATAGTAGTTCATAGAAGTACTAATATTATAAGAAATACATTCATTTGATGAAGTGTGGTTTGAGGAGCTTAAATACAAAACGATTTCCACAAAGATGTAAAGACCAGTAATGCAGGATACGGATATCTTAACAATAGAAAAGAGCCACAATGGAGTAGTAAGTGATCTGCAAATTCCTTTAGACCAGAACTAACTATATCTGGATCAGTGGATGGAGGATGAAGCTTGACGAACCAAAATCTGTATATACCGTTGGAAAACATTTTCTACAGGCTTTCCAACGACGTATCGCAAGTAGGGGGTTGCCATATACATTTTTGAAGGTGGGGTAGGTTTCGTTCAAGAGGTCGAGCTCATTGTAAGTTTTAAAATTGTCCCCCGAATGAACGAAACTACTGCTAAAATTAGTCTAAATAATAATCAGATACCTCATGTAAACACAGCAAAATATCTGGGTATTATCCTGATGCCATGTTACGCTAGAAGCTTTGCATCAAAAAACGTGAGAGGTAATGAAAAGCAACCAAGAAGTGCTGTAAATGTGCCTTGGTATTGTCGAAATAGTGACACTCATAGGAAATTATAGGTAGATACTATTAGTCAGTTGATTACCAAATTTGCCAAGTGCCACGAAGAAAGACTCTTGAACCATAAGAATGTTGAGCCCATCAAGCTGCTCGACAATACCAACCAGATGAAAAGATTCAAGAGAAGGAAGCCTTATGAGTTAATTATATTTTTGTGTAAAGCAGAGCCAAAGTACACATTTTCTTAATAGTGCTGGTGTTTATTTATAATAAAGTCCAATGAATTGGTAACGAGTAATGCTTTTGGTGACTAGTTATTCCTAGGTTACAGCACCTAGAAGTGGAAACTGAATCTCTTCAGAAAATAGGTAGAAGTAAGGGGGCACAATAAATATTTTAGGTCTCAGTAAATTTCATCCCAAAATACATACATACATTCATGCTGGACTCATATTTATCATCAATCACAATTTATCAGATTGTAACAACAAAAATCGGGAGTTTTTTCCAAAAAACAACTACATTCAATATTCATCTATACCTATTAATTACATTGACGTATTTTTAATGATATTTTGTTTTGGATTGTTTTTCATATCAACAAAAATATGAGAAATTCTCAGATGACAATTGGCATATGGCCAGCGTTGAAAATTAATAAAACAATAACAATAATAGATTGTTTATATTTGTGACAAAATTTGCATATATTAAGTGAAATTCAGCTGCAATCGGCTAATAAAATAATAACCTTGAAGTGAGATAATTGTCAAGTGGCAGTTAATTTATTATTTTCTGTTAGGTTATGATGCACATTTTATCAGAAAATCAGAAAATACCGGATGCTTTAAACACACCTTACTGAAAATATTGTTGAGAATGACGAAAATGAAATACTGTAAAAGTTTGAACTCTTCATATTTATAACAAGGGGGATTGATAATTTCTATTTTTCATTAAAATAACATGGAAACAAAATTATGTTTTGGTATATTATAGCTACGTAGGGAGCGAAAATTCGGAATGATTAAGATATATCCCAAGTAGCATTTTAAATTCTATAAGGTTTGTATAAACATCTATATACAAGATATGTCTTATATGATGCTTAAATTCTTATACCGATCTACAAAACAATTATATGATCTTTATACAACTGAAAAGGGCCCATTATTATACAATTGTTTGGTTATATAATATTTCTATTAAAAGTTTATACAACTCTCATATGACTGTTTTATAATCATGTATACAGCTACTATAATAGTATATTACGTAACGTGTGTGGTAAGGAGCATTTTACGCACGAATGGAAAAGTTACGCACGATGCCGCGTAGCGGCGAGTGCGTAATTCCGTGAGTGCGTAAAATGCTCTACAACACGAGTTACGTACTATACTTTACCTACGACCTACTTGTACTTGTATTTTTCATAAGAAGCATAAGAAATAACAGTTACATAATTAGAGGTGCTTGGTAAACTCCATCTCTATCACTCTATTACCAATGAAAGAAGCACAGTAAAGAACTAACGTTTAATCATTATTATTATATTGTTGATAATCGAAAGTCCATTTTTCAATTATAATCAATACATATACATAGCCCTTTGTGCTTTTCACAGTTAAACGTGGCCATATCTAATGTTTTCAAATAGTAAATTTTGAATAAAATGGCGACGTCTATTGACAGTTGCTAAGATGTTGCTAGGGAAGCCGTGCGATTTACTTTACAGCTGTGCGTTTTTTTTACAGTGCGTAATAGCTGTCATTACATTGATACCAACTGTGTGTTATTGACTGATTACAGGGGGGGGTCGTAGGTAAAATGATTTACACACTATGTCATGTAGTCACATCTATAAAATGTTATTGAAGCGGCACTATGAAGGTCTTACAAAATGGTTATATAGTGCAATATATTTTTTTATAATGCTGTTATTTCGAGCACAATGGAAACATTTTGTCATCTAGCAGTTTATAAGAGCATTTCATTTTTTAGTGAAGAATATCAGAACCAAATTATATTTCAACTTGAACGTGCATCATGCATTTCATTTGTAGAAATGGAGACTTATCAAAACGACTTGGGCCGCTTGGGCGGACATCGATAGTAAAAATTATAATTTCTTTTGGATGGTTTAATAGCACAAATTTTGATGCGCCACAAATTTCACTGATATATTATAGGTATATATTTGGCAAGAAAATGAAGCGCTTCAATTCTGATTAAGTTCCAAGTAGATACTTAAAAATAATAATAAAATAGAATATCCTAAAATACTTTTTTTTATGACTTTAATAGTTTATTACTTCATATTGATATTCTTTCACAATATAATTCTCTAAATAATGATAAAGTTACATTTTTCAATATAGTTTCATGTTTCCAACTCAATTGCTCATAATGGCGGCGAAAGCAGTACAAGAATTGCTTATTTAAACATGGCGATTTATGAAGCAGCAATTTTATCCCAAAGAAATGCCTTAAACAATATTTTATTGTCAAATGGAACGGTATACGATAACTGTTTTATAACGAAGAATATTTAGGCACTATATACAACTGAAAAGTGTTTTATAATGCAGGGCAATTGAATGCTATACAATATTTATTATACAACATTATACAGCTTCAACAGGACTAGCTTAAGTAACTATTTTATAATGTTGTAGCTATTAGTTATATAGTATATTATAGAACTGTTATACAATAGGTATGAAAGTCTTATAAAATGATATTTTTGATATTGTATAAACTGGCTTATAAGGTATTATATATCATTTCAAAAGAAATGATCGTATAATGCGTTATAGCATATATTGTAAAAGTCACTATAGAATCATTTAATCCAACAATTTCCTTTAAAAAACAAAATTATCGCAACAAAAGGCTTAATAGAAATAGAAAGTCCTTAAAACAACGCTATTCGACTATTATACAACAATTCAGTCCTCTTAGAATTCCATTTTGCTAGTTGGGATTATATTCTTGCAGGGAATTTGACGCTTTACAAAAAAGGGCTTATATAATTTTTGGAGTGTTTCGCTCTTTTCAAAGTTAATCAAGATTAAAGTTGTATCTGCATTAAATGAATATAAGTCAATACAGGAAGGAATTTCTTAAATGTAATTGGAATCTTTCAGTTTAACAATTATAATTAATTGAAATAAACAATTTTCAGATTGGGAATTTCATTATTCCATTAATATAATGAACTATATGAACAATGAAATTATGATTAAATTTTCAATTTAGTCTGAATAATTTACGACCCTTAGTTGATATGGAAAAAACAAGCACAACATACACTATACCTTACACATTACACATTTATATTCTATCTCATCTACCTCACCAAAAATTGTTTCATTGCATTTATTTGATAATTCACAAAATATTGAGCGATTCACTTAAAAATTAATAATTACCTTCAATTTGTGAACTTCTCTCTGCAGCCTTAAAACTTGCGTTTCTTTGTTACTTAACAGCTTCTTCGCTTCAAACAATTCAGATTGCATAGTTTCACATTTTCCTTCAATATCTGAAAGCTCATGTTTCAATTTCATTACAAGTGATTTTAAATACTCATAATCATCTGGATCTACTAAACTCTTTCGTTTTATTTCCAGACTTTTCGAATTTCTTTTGATATTCCGAATCACGTCCCCGTCTATGGAATTTTTTCTCAAACCGGATGGAGCTACGTTACCCATAGGTGACAGTATTCCAAAGTCTTGTAAGAATTTTTGGGCCTCGTCGTTTTTATGAGTGGACTGACTTTCATAAGCTAGAGCAGTGTATTTGTGATAGTCTAATTTATTTTTTATTTCCGGATGGTAAATGGGATGTGCCAATCCTTTTTGATTTCCCATACAATTATCACAGTTTTCTACAGGGATTTCTACAGGAATGGGAAAATTGATTTCCGGATGATTCAGGTATATATTTGTTTTCACTACGTTGGTTCCTTTGGGATGTTTAGGACAAAGGCACACTTCTGAACTCTTCGAATACCTGAGAAAAATAATTGAAAAAAGTATTAGTAAGTACTTGTAGAATAAAAGTTTGACATGTTTCAAGGATGTATTTATATATAATGTATATTGGGCGATATTCACTGAAACCTAAAAGATATAATTTAAATTTCCGCTTGGAATAATCTTGGGAATCTTCATAAACTTTGAGTGGCCCGTACACTACTATCACGCTTCCTTCTATTGCTTTTGAGCCGTCTGTATACTATCGAATAGCATTCTTCCCAAGTCTGGGATCCAATTTCTTCTTCCGTATCGAATTTCTTCGAGAAGTTATACTTTCTCACCATCTTGTGGCAATTATGTTTCAAGAATAAAATGTTCCCATGCTTCTGGTGAACATAACATATGTATTTAGTATGCATTCTATGTTAAATGTACTTTTTCTACTACCGTGTGTAAAGTACGTACTTTAGACACATTTACGAGTGCGTAAAACTTTATTTTACGCACTAGTGCGTAAAGAAAAAATTCCAATATGTATGTAGTTATAGATATCTAGTCTTATAAAAATATAGGTATAATAAACGGATATTAAATCTAAGTTTTTTTCATAAATTGGAGATAGAAACCTATAGAATTCGGTAAAGTAACCTAATAATTATTTTTAAATAATTATTGAGTACTGGAAATAATACGGTAAATAGGTATAAGTTGGCGGTGAGTGACTGACATTTCTTTGTGAATTGAATCTGACATTTAAAATTTAAATTGAGATCTTCCGACTATACCTAGAGTAAGCAATTGTATTTTATATTTAGGAATTTAATATTTTCAGAAAACTATGATGTTATTTTAGATTATTATAGAAAGACTCTTCTAAAGAAAAATTTAACTTACTTCACGCACTAGTGTGTAAAGTATGTTTCTTTACGCACTAGTGCGTAAAGAAAATTACTATTAAACTTTTGTAATTTAATTAAATATTCGCTGGTAGAAAAAATATTGTATGCAATTCGTGTGTAAAGACCTTTTTTTCGACTCATGTGATTGTCGCATTCGCCTACGGCTCATGCGACAATATTCACATTCGTCAAAAAAAGGCTACTTTACACACTAGTTACATAAATAACTATTTTCACCACGTTTTTTTTGAGAGTCCAAAATATTAGTATAAAATAAGATCAAATGAGATGAAAAAGCAGTTAAAAGTGAGAATACAAATTGATAAGCCCCTTCTAAAAATTATATAGTACGACAATGGTGAACGATAAACGTCTGGGAGGAAGGTGAAGAAGAAAAAATACCACCGTGTAGGAGAAGTGTTTTACAATAAAAAGGGTCTCCTGCGTTTTTTTCGTCTGATCAATGGTTTGTCCATAAAAAATTCGGTAAACTAAGAAGTATGTGTTCCGCATCCGCGCGACTCTGCTGCACGGCGGAAAAAAATATAATTATTCAATCAGAATTTTTTTCAATCTTTGGTGAGAGTTAAGGTTGCAAATAATAAATAAAATGGGATAAATTAATTTTTACATATTATTATTTTTATTGGAAAAAGGTATGAAAGAAATGATA
This sequence comes from Galerucella pusilla, assembly GCA_910591695.1. Taxonomy (NCBI): domain Eukaryota; kingdom Metazoa; phylum Arthropoda; class Insecta; order Coleoptera; family Chrysomelidae; genus Galerucella; species Galerucella pusilla. Next base: position 12,784 of record CAJUYI010005267.1, read on the forward strand.
TGTTAAAATTATATTAATCATCTTTTATACATTTTCATCTTTTATTTTTTGTTGCAAAACACTCCCCCTACACAGTGGTACTTTTTTTTCTCTACCTTCCTCCCAGCGCGAAATATTAAAAAATTTTGAAAAAAAAGGTTCCTGATTTTTTTTTCTAGCTTGATCAGCCGTATTGCTAATTACTTGTAGCTGTTACCCCTATCGTCTGAACTATTACAAAAATTCAATTGTAGACCCATAGTGAATGGTTTTTTCAAATAAATTAACTCCATTCGAAAATTGAATTGTACGCCTATGATAAGTGGTGATGGCTAGGCGGTGACCAACCGATAAGTTTTGTCCCTATCAAAAATCACACAACGCGGCTGAAGAAATGTTCACTTGAATAAACCACAATTTGAACAATACACAGTATACACAAATTGAAGGCTTCTGCTTTGTGTTGCATTATACTCAGTAGCCTTCTCGCTCGAACATAATCTGATTTATCTAGGCAAGCTTGAACTAATGAAGTGTTCCCATTATTTGGTGACAGGTACTCAATTTTCTAGAGCAAAACTAGAATATTTCCCCTACAGAAGCAGAGCAAATTATCCCCTGGTAGATTACCAATAAAGTGAGAAGAAGAACCCAACCCAACCTCACTTACATGACATATCTTGGTTAAGCGGTGATGGGTGTTGGTTAAATGGTGACAAGTGTTGTCTGTTAAATGAGTTTATAATTTACTCGGTATAATACATACACTTTTTGCATTGTAATGTTTTCACGACACCGGCTATAAACATACTAATGCAACGCATATAAATGACACAAACTTTTTTTTAAACTCGATAAAATAAGAAAGCCAAAGTCGAATAAACTGAAAAATAACTATATTTAGATATTTATACAGCTATTTGAATAGATAAAATTTGAAACTCGAGTCAACCATATTATAACTTTACTTATTATATACTTATTAAAATACTTATGGAATAATTGGAAGTGTAGCTTTTTTAATTCGTGAAATTATACGTCGACAATAAGCAGAAATAATTATGGGTTGAATTTAACCGGAATTTCCTTAGATATTTTTTAAAAACTATTAAAATTTCATTTTAAATATTTTTTCCATTTAATTTGTATGAAAACGGAAACGACCTCGCTTGAAATATAAGCGATAACTCTATTTGTTTGAATCTAAACGGTCAGAATCAGCAGTATTTCTCAATTTAAATTCATCGGGGCTCAGAAGCTTTCGATACGTGAGCATGAACATTTCATGTCACTTTTTGAAGGAGAAATAATAATACTATCTAAAAACTGACTTTGCCAATGAATTTCTCGTTCAGAAAATCCTCTGAATACGAGATTTCAACATGTTTTATGCTATGTTTTAAATTTTCTCGATTTAAATGTTTCTCCGTCAAATCCCCTGATTGATTGATTGATTGGTTCGTCACCAACAGATCCCTAGGGTACAGTGACCGATGAGTAATCCTGTTACTCTTCCTATCTGGCCTCTGCCGATGCTTAATACTTCGTTAGTCAGTGTCTCCAAGGACTTTTTGCAGTGTTCCTGTTTTGAGACGTTTTTCCAGTACTGATGTTCAGTTTGAATTCACCGAGATATGCAACCACGTGCACCAACTTTTGATATCCCAAATACTGGCCTCTGTACCAGTGAATTTAGTTTCATACCCTAGGTTTGCTAAGATGTCTGCCATTTCATTTCCTATAATACCCTTGTGGCCCTGGACCCACTTAATAGTTACTTTAATATGATTTACTAATTTTACTAATTTTTTTAAGTAGTCCCAGACCAGTTTAGATCTGATCTGGGGACATGCTAAAGATTTTAGATTTGCCTGACTATCTGAGAGTATCAGGAACTTTTGGCCTCTATACCGCCTATCGATATTCAATTGCAAACACGTATCGATAGCGTAGATATCTGCCTAGAATACAGTTGCAAATTCAAATTTCCCCAACGATGCGTAGATATCACACCTTGGTCTGGCACTATGAGCATGGACTCCAGCTCTTGTTCCTATGTCAGTCTTAGATCCGTCTGTGCTCACCAACGTTCCCTCCTGACTGCATGCTTTCAACCCTTCCCAGTTTAGCTGGATATGGTATGGTTAGTTCTCGTTAATTGTTCTCGTTAATTGCGAATCTGGAATAACTATGGGCACTGGGTACATGCCAGTTCCTATTGCATTTCAGTCTGTATACAGCCATTCTCGCTTCCGCTTTAACATGCAAAGCAAGTGGCGAAAGATTGTCGCAGGCTTCTCGTAGCACCCGTTATGCACAGACAGGAAAGCCTCTGAAGTTTTGGTAGCTCTAGTTAGGATTTCCTCTGATCTGTTTTTGGCCACCAAACTAAGACCCCATAGGTAACCATGGGTCACACTACAGTCGTGTACAGCTCTTAATACTAAATTATGGATTTGCATTCATTCATATACATGAAAATTTTTTCCCTGAATCCATTGGTGATGACTAGACCGTTCTATCAAATCCTAAGATATATCGCAACTTCGTTGAGGAAGAATATGAAGTGTATTCTGAAGAAAACTTATTTTTACAACTTTCAATAGTATATTTCCGCATTGTAGAAGTGTAGCTGGCTCATATTCGAAAACGATGATTGCTCAAAAGTCATCGGCAGCGGCGGTAATGTTGCGTTGCAGGATTTCTTTTTACATGTTACGTTTTTGATGGAATTTACTTCCTTTTCCTATTTTATTTGTCATAACTTATTTATCTGAATAGAAAATGGATATTAATAGACACATACACGTACATTACCTAATTATATCTGGATTAGAACACCTCTTGTTTCCCCCGTATGAAAACCTGGTTTCGTCCAGACTTAACTTAGCAGATCTCTCTTGGTCAATAGGTTTAGAATGATGAAAAGTCTCACGTTCACTTCTGTCGTCCGAACTCTCACTACACGAACATTTTGCAAACAAACTACCACACGTGTGTGATTTTTTAAATAAAGCACGTGAATTTACATTTTTAGAAGCGTTTGTTGTATTGTTAAATATATTAGTTGATGATGAATCCTTTTGAGCTTGGACCAGCATCTTCAGACTTTGTGTGGAAGAATATGTTTATGCAAAAATTAACAATCTCTTTGTATTTGTGTAAAGTTAAACTGATACCAGGGAAAGTCCATATCATATCTCTGAAAAAAAAATAAAACCTGTTAACAACAATATATAAAATATTTCTGGAGAAAAACAAATACTAAAATATCTGATAATGTTTGTTTTGTTATCTACCCACACACAAAAGAACTGTGACAGAACAGTTTTTTGGTATCAAATCTG